>JAAXCT010001270.1:0-202709 GCA_012490785.1 Eragrostis nindensis
GCACACGCTGCACCCCTCCATCTTCTCATGGAGAGCTCACTGTTCTTCATCTCCGAGGCTGCGACGTCCCTGCCCCGGCCCCGGGGTTCGCAGGGCTCCCGAATCTGACCGTGCTACACCTAAACCATGTCGGTTTTCCTGAAGGCGCTAGGTATTAGAGTTGTTGATTGCTACATCTCCATTGCTTGAAAGTATTCGTCTGGATTACTTGTCACTTCCTTATAGCAGTGGTTACCATCCATGGGTTATTCAGGCGCCTAAACTCCGGAGTTATATATTGATGCTATTTTTGATGATGAGTGGGAGATCAATGCTCTCCCATCCCTTGAGGAAGCAGATATTGACTGTGTAGGATACTCCCCTGACCGTGATTTAGCCAAGCTTATGATAGGATTGGCTCATGCTAAGAACTCAAGGTCGCTATAACACCGGTAAATTGTTTTCTCTTTTCCCCTTGTTTCTTTGTTTGCCACTACCATATATAGATACATCATTATAGTTTTTTAACGCTAAAATTGGATTAGAGTTCAGAGTCACGCAAGCACAAAGTCATATTTTCTCAATGAAATTTAATACCAAATTCCTGACTGCAACGTACTCAAATGTCCAGACTACATGTGTTTGGAATAGAGTTCTAGGTTACTTCTTCACTATCTCTTGAGTGACAGTGTGCATCCAATAGAGTTGTGATGACTCATGCGCGATCAATTGCACACAGTCTCTTTTCTTGTTGTAAGTGGGTTCTATTCGCCATGCAGAATACTTTCAGGCCACATAAACATGTATTCACTGTAGACATTTATAGTATTTGTTCAACTGTACATACTAAATTTTTGGTATCTTTTGTCTTCCAAACCTGAATGCGACCAGGTGATCCATGATTTGGGTTATTCTATTATTTAGTGCTTTCATTTGTTGGATCAGGTATCATTCAGCCTAGACTGACCAATGACCATCACATTATGTGATCACTATGGGTGTGATTGGTTGGTTGGATGTCCTTGGCCTGCATTGTATTGTAGAGCCAGGCCACCACAAGCCAGGTTACTTAGATGCAGCATGCTCTTTATTCATCGTGTTTGGTTGCTTGGGTGTTTTGGGACAGACTCTACTAGTACATTGATTGGTAGCCTGCATCAAATGATGGGCCTACCTCGCATTAGGGCTTGGTAGAGTTACCACCCTTCCAAATTTCTCTAAGTACGTATGTGATAAAAAAAAAAACTGGAACGAGGTGAGTGATCTTTAGGCTGTGGCTGGTGACTGCAAACTAAGCACGTAGTCTTCTGTCCTGCTCACCGGAACCTGGCTCCAGAGAAACGAAATCGATTTTCGTTCCCCACGGTGCAGGCGAATTGGTACCTTTTGCATGCTACCAATCACGGGGTAAAGTTAAAGATGTTGCATCTATCCATGCGATGCAGGCAACACCAACCAACCAATCGCTCCCTATGTTCAGGAATGAGTTTAGAACTTCCGTAAATTGAGCCCCCATCAAATTGATTTCTCTAAGTGCTGAGTATGGCATAGTCCAAATCTTTTACTTGTTGGTTTCATGATGCATTCCATTAGCTTGTGTTTTATGGGCACAGACCTCAGGCACACTCCATCTTATAAGCCCTTGAGAAAAAAAAAACGTCTACCATGTAACTTGGAGACATTTTGTTCTATTGGGGGTGTTTTGCTTCTATGGTCCTCTTGGTAATCGAGTCTGAAAAGTCTATTGTTGGGCCTATATTAGTGGAGTCTGTGGTCATCCTTAGCTGATTATTTTTTTGGCCAAGGGTTCTAGCTCCTCGTTAGCAAATTCAGCATGTTTCACATGCTTAAATATTCATTAAACAATCATGTATGCAGTACACGTGAGCTTAAGTCAACATGTGAAAATTTAGTATCAATTCATCATAGATGTCAAGGACCAAAATAATCAAGAATCATTATGGTATTGCTCATCATGTGACAGCTTGTATTTTATGATTTTTTGATATCAAAGACGAATTTGGAAACAAGTTTTTGCAGGTTTATTGAACTCTTTGTGCACTACATACATGATTGTATGCATTTTTAAAAACAATTTCAATGTCAGATTATAACATATATGGGGCACCAGAACCCGTAGCCCCCCCCCCCCCCCCCCCCCCCCCAAGTGCCAGTGAATTTCCCATTTGTTAAATGTTGCGAATATTGAGAACTATTTCCTATGGTGGCGAAACTACTGCTGTACCTTAGGCATTTTGTATGGCGTGCTTTTCAATTTTTATTAGTTTCATAATACCTTGTTCCAACAGATTTCACATGGCACACATCCACTTTAGAATTAGTGTTCAAAAGACTGTTGGGCCATATGTGAGCACGGTTAGGCTGTATGAATACTACTTAACGAGCAAAATTTTGTACTGACGGATAAGAATGCTATTGCTCAAATTTACTTGCTGTCATATTTGTGATGTCTTACCTTTCAGCATAATGTTTCATCTGTGTTTCAGACAGATGGTCATATTCTGGAGGGACTCTCACACCCCTTTGTTAATCTGAAGAGTTTGTCACTGCGCACAAGCCTGCGCCTTTTGTCTAGTGTTTCGTCGGTATTTTGTCTGCTCAGGAATACCCCTGAGCTTGAAGTTTTGGATTTTAAGGTAATGTGCTATGGCAGTTAGAAGTCAATGGTGCTTTTCTTTGTATGCAAGGCTAATATAATTTTCCATCTTTGTCACCTGTACAGCTCGAGGAGAATTATTTTGATGATGATGAAGTAGGCCGCGACTTTCTGAATGCACTATGGACTGATGATTTGTTCTCCAACCTCATACGTGTTGTTGTGACATATGTGGCGTGCGTGTCAAGTGAGATGCATTTTATTGAGTTCGTTTTGTCCAAAGCAAGACGACTTCAAGAGTTCCATGTTTGTTTGGATCCATCCTGTGCAAAATCTAATGAAGAAGCAGTTATAGAGTTGGCGAAATATCGGAGAGCTTCTCCACGAGCCAAGGTTTTCTTCAGCCGCAAGTAAAAGTACTCGGTTGGAGCTTTGGTGAAAAATGGAAATTCAGAACTTTCAGGTTCTATGTTGTAAAATGATACTAATTCGACATCTGAGTCAGGTTTGCAGCGTGTGCCTGGTTGTTGTTGAACTGTAATTCTATATAACAATATAGCTCAAGAAACATTGCGCTTCAGGTGCTGTGTTTCGGTAGCGATTTGTTGAAGTTGTTGTGGCCTTGTGGGTTTCTACCTAGCCTTAGGTGTGGGCGGTGTGAGTTGCTTATCAGTTACGCCTGGGAATGGGGAAGAAGCCTGACACCTACGAGCTTGGCAGGTGTGAACTGATAATCAGGTGTTCGGTTGAGGATGCAGTTTGAATAGTGAGAGAGAATCTGTAGCGGAGGATTCGCGCACTGTAGCAATTCAGTTGACTGTAGCAGTAGGAGCAGCAGCAGCCGGCGGTTTCCAGCCGGCCGAACACGCCAATGAAGATGTCTCAACGAAGATTGGCTGTGTCCAGCGCTCCAGAGGGGCGGTCAGCCTGACAGCGGTTCTCCGTCGGAGATGGAGGTGGTGGCGAAAAAGGAAGCGGGCCGTGCACCGACGCTTCTGCGTACTGGACACCCAATACATGTTAAGGCCTAAAAAGGTCCAATTAGAGAGCCCAGAAAAAATGTCCAACTTCAGTTCTTGCAAAATGACACGCGAGGCCTTTTAGGTTTCCGAGCGCGCGTAGATTGTGGGGAAATGGCGGAGTCGCCGCCGAGAAGGAAGCCGCGGGCGGCGGCGGCGGCGGCGGCGGATGCTCGCTCTCCCTCTCTCCCGCTTGATGTCCTCGACAAATTCTATCTCTCCCGCCTCCACATCTACGACGTGGTCCGCACCTCGGCGCTCTCCCGCGCGTGGCGGCGCCGTTGGGAGTCGCTCCCCTCGATCGACCTCTGCAGCAGCCACGGCATCTCCGCCTCCGACGTCGACGCGCTGCTCCTCCGCCGCTCCGCGCCCGTCCGCTCCTTCCGCCTCGTCGCAGGGGACACCTCATGGCCCGAGTCCGCCTTCCACGACTGGCTCCTCTACCTCTCCCCCGCGGCGTCCGGGAACTGCTCCTCGAGTTCCCGCACGCGCTCAGTGTCATCCGGGTGCATTCCTCCGTCTTCTCGTGCCGCGAGCTCACCAGACTCACCCTCATGAAGTGCTGCATCCGGCTGCCCCCTTCGGGGTTCGGGGGGCTCGTCAATCTGAAGACGTTGCACCTGATGCAGTTAATCATCGGGGAGTGTCCGTCCAGCAACGCGCCGGGACGGTATTGGAAGCGCTGATCTCCGCGTCACCGGTGCTTGAGGAGTTGACCCTCGCATTTGTAGGGCTCCTCGGTGACAACTCTGACAGTGACTGGACGATTCGGGCGCCCAATCTCCGGAAGCTTGTAATTGCTGGTTCCTTTGATTATGGTGGTCGAACAGAGAAACTTCCGCTGCTGGAAGAAGCGGTGCTCTTTGGCCCCAATTACGCCAAGTTCTTGACTGGGATGGCGGGAGTCGCCAAGCTCCAGTTCTACTGCAGTGTCATTTTGGTAAAGATTCGATGCCATCCTTGTATTTTCAAGTGATTTATCTTCCCAGCCAAGTCTTGAGGAAATATACTTCTTAGTCCCTCAGGACGCTGTCCCTGAACTGAAACAAACCTTTCTATTAACAATCCCAATGCTCTGTTTGATCATTTTTGAATAACACCTATAAATGGCTAATTCAAAAGAGTGATCTTCGTTCGACTTTAACATTTCAGCTTCGTGCTCCTCCCCTGCCTTCATAAGATTAGCCAAATCACACTTACAAATTAAGTTTTGTCAGTGGAACGGGTAAATGGAGTAAAAGTAGATAATATTGTTGTTGAAAGTAGAGAATGACTTATGAGGGGGGAAAGTATACAAAGTGACATGGACATTGCTCTTATCACCTCTCCCTATATGTATTTATATCTAACACTGTTCTGTTCTTCAGCCAACTGATGTTGATGTTCTGGAGCACCTGCCGTTCTTGTTTGAGAACCTTAGGAGCTTGGTCGTGCACGCGAATTTTTGTAGAATGTCCCACATTTCATCTATGTTTTGCCTACTTAGAAGTGCCCCTGTTCTCGAAGAACTTGATGTTTTGGTAAACTCTTACTTGCAACTATTGTCAGTCATTTCTTTTTTAAAATGATGGTAATCTATTTGTGGTTTGTTATAGGGATCGAGTGATGGGACTCAGGAGATTGAAGCAAACAACGAGTTCTTCAATGCTCAGTATGTTGGTCATATGTTTACCAAACTTCATACTGTGCGCATGAAGAATATTAAATACCATAGCAATGAGATGCACTTTATGGAGTTTGTGCTATCAAAGGTTAAAGCATTGCAACTGTTATCCATTTCTCCCTGTGCCCCATATGACAAGAAAGATGCAGTTAATGAAGTAAAAGAGTATCCAAGAGCTTCACCTGATGCCCGTGTCTTTTTTATGAGAAGAGGTTCAGTAAATGCAAATGAGTAAGCATCTTTCTTGTTTCAGTATTTGTCAGCGTCTTTAATAATTGTGAACTAGATGTGGGCTTGTGTTTTAGCATCACCATGGGCGGTGAAATAGCAAGAGAGGAGAATAGATTGGCGTCCCCGGGTCAAAGCCCTTGGTGTGTCATTCTTCTAATTCTTGCCATTTGTGATCAGTATCCTCTCCTTATATAGAAATAATCAATCATTTAATTGATTAAATCTTAGATGTCATCAAATAAAGTAACCTTAGTCCAACAAACCGATCTAGGAAATAACCTCTCTAATTTTACACTGAATTCTGCTTAACTTAGCCACGCGTTCCTTTAGTCGGCCATAGCTGGTATGGCCATTGAGCAGCGCAACCACTTGTTCTATAACACCACTATAACATCTCTTCGCTACTTCAGGTATACATGGCCACCCGGTAGGTTTGATATTTTCAGTGCTCACTTTGTAGTAAGTATTTGGCTATGGAGTCAACTGTAATACATGTGCTTTGCAGCAGGTATACAAATGAGGAACATCTTATTAATTCATAATTTAAAAGAAATTACGGAGTAAGTTCATTATGGATCCTATGCTAAAGGAAAGATTTCCAGTAGTTGTAGGATATTTGTGGAGCCTAGATTTTAATTATAGAAGTCTCTTGAAATTTATTACGCTATACCAAGTTTGATTAAACATTTCATATGTTCAGCATTAAATATATGATGTACTCATTTTGGAATCAGTCTATGTAGATGAGATTACGTTTTAAATCCCTGCAAGTATATGTGCGCCCCATATTCTAAACATGAAATAAGACTCATCTTGCTAAACTTGTTCCACTAGCACCACTGGCCATTACCACCTTTACCAACTATTTTTTCTCACCTAATGCCAAGTTTGTGTGCATAATGGTCGCAGGTCTACCTGCGTGATTCTGACTGAAGTTTTCTACTTTTTGCAATCTATCTTTTGTTTTCTATAGTTGCCTAATAACATGATTGGACGTCAGCAGCACATCCATCAAGAGTTCTGAGGTGATAGGAATAGATGAGGCACGCCCTCGGAGGCGACACCGACTGAATTTTGAGTCCGTGGCACAAGTGGAGCAGCTTCGGGAGGAGGTACTAAAACTGCAAAATGTGAGGAAACATAGTTTGATGGACAAATTACGGTGGAATAGTGATGTGTCAGCGACACGACTAAGGAGTCCCATGAGTTTATAGAGTACGTCAACTCTGCCATTCAGGTATCCTAGTTGCACGAGCTTAGCCATCAATCACATCATGTTCTAGAAATGAATTATTCTTACTGGCTGATGGACATGCAGTTGATATGTGAGCGATGCAACGTTAGCCGGTCCGAGATTAGCCAACTTTCCGGGTGTTCAACGGCCCCATCATCTGACCATCCGGTTAGCAAATGCTTCCATACAACAGTTGAAATAAAATTTTGCATAACGATGATAAAGCCCTCATATTTCCTTCAAGTAATACATTTCACATGCTTATCTTGGTTATCTTGTGATAGGTCACCCCTGAACCAGGAGCCGCTCTTGTGAATACTATCAGCAGTGGTGCTGAATGTTCTCGTGCGAGTTCTCCAGAAGACCAAGTCATCTGATGTAATGCTTGCGCTGAATTTCCAGAAGACCATTTGTAGCAAAGAATTTCATGATTCTAGTCCATTTGTTTTCTTTCAGCGGCAGCTATTCAGTTTGCTTGCAGCTATGATTGAATTATCCAACAAGTCATACTTTTTCTGAACAATGAAAAAGTCATGTTAACTTTTCTTTTTGTTGGTGAGAAACTTCATCATAATCAGGTGGTATGCAGTCTGGTGCAAGCTTGAAATTTGAGACTCGTTTGATTTTAGCTCCAAATCCGGTTAACAGCACGAAGGATATCTAGATACTCCTTTGAGTACCATTCATGCATGCTTTAATCCAGTTATTTTGAATGAGTTTCGAGGAATGTGCTTACAAATTATGGGAGCCACTTTCTAGTTTTCAAGCAAAAAATTCAATTTTTCTTCCTATAGTGAGTTAGATATACTTACAAAATATCTCTTCTTACAGAGGTTGTGCCATTTGTTTTTTTCTTTCCTCCCCAAAACGACCAGTTAAGCCCGATAAAAGCCTCGGCATGGACGAGCTGAGGATTCCTTTTGTATTGCGGCTTATCCGTTCTATACTACCAAAAAACATGTTACCAGGAGAAGAAAGAAAATAAATATTAAAGACTATTTTTTTTAGCATGAATTAAAGAGTAATAAGAAAATAGAAATGAATGAGTGCAACTAGGCCGACGTGTCTGGTGGATGTGGGCTGCAGTTATCAATTGCTGCCGAGCGCCTATTCCGTCCATTAGGTTTCGGTTTCGGCTTCCGAATCCAAGCGCGCGGAAACTGGTGGACAAAATGGCGGACTCGCCGCCGACCCGGAAGCCGCGTCTGGCGGCGGCGGCGGCGGCGGCTCAACCTGACCTTCTTTCCTCGCTGCCTCTCGGGTGGTGTTTTGATACAGGAAATACGGATGGATAGGGTAAAAATGGAATGAACATCTACACCATTCTCTATCTACGTATCAAATCTCAACCATTTATTTCCTCAAGATCTGTCCCTCCCAATCCCACCTCTCTTTCCCATTTACCACAACGCCACCTCGAGGTGCTCGACAACATCCTGTCCCTCGTCCACTCCGCGCCGTAGTCCGCACCTCGGCTCTCTCCCGCGCGTGGCGGGGCCGGTGGGAGTCGCTCCCCTCCGTCGACCTCACCCGCAGCCTCGGCATCGTCCCCGCCAACATCGACGCGCTTCTCCTCCGCCGCTCCGCTCCCATCCGCACCTTCCGCCTCGATGCTTGCGAGGCTCCTGGTACGTGGACGCCCTCACGATTGCTCCTCTACCTCTCTCGCAACGGCGTCCGGGATCTCAATCTCTCGTTCCCGCGGGACAGTTTCCGGCTCCACTCGAGCCTCTTCTCCTGCCGCGAGCTCACCTCCCTCAAGCTCACATCCTGCCGCCTCCCACCCACGCCGCCAGGTTTTGCCGGATTTCCGTGCCTGAAGAGGCTAAAGCTCTGTAAGGTCGTCGTCCCGGAGCATGGAGGGAGGCAATTGGAGGCTCTGATTGGCGCGTCGCCGCTGCTTGAGAAAGTGAAACTCATGGGGGTAGAGCTCCTTGGAGATGACCCCCGACGACGAGTGGGTAATTCGGGGCCCCAATCTCCGGCAACTGACACTTGTTAGTGACTTTCCTTATGGTGGCCGTACAGAAGACCTCCCACGGCTGCAGGAAGGGTCTCTAGTTGGCCCCAATTATGCAAAGTTCTTGATGGGGATGGCAGGAGTTACAAAGCTCGACTTCTACTGTGTCTCCAATTGGGTAAATGTCACATTTAATTCTCGTTCTCTTTTCATATTTATATTATCCAATGGAAGAGGCTTCATTGGATAGCTGGTAATAAGAGGGCAAAGTTAGCTTAAAAAACCACTGTAGTTGGTTGTCATTTGCCTTTAACAACACACTGGAAACGTGTTGATGTACAGTCTTCCCTGGTTGAAACCACTGTTAATGTCATTTTCATTTTCTGCTACACAATTGTATCAAGTGTCCACCAGCAATATGTGCCTTTACATTGTTTATCTGGCAGCAATATGATTTTAAAGTGGCTTTGTTTGCAAATGCCAACCAATTGCAGCAACCAGTTACCAACTTTAGTTGCTAGGCAAACAAGTAACGATAGGCTGCTATTTTTGCTCCCTAGCTTGTTACTGGTTAGCTAATATCATAGGAGCATGATTCAAGTACTTCTAAGCTTTGATGCACAAGTCTTTCCTGAATATTTTATGTTTTCAACCTTTTTGCATTACTAAATTGAACCATTACATAGAACATTTCAGTGTGCTATAAAAGATTAATTTCAAGCAATAAATAAGTCTTTGTTGGTTTATCTAGAGCACTAGTGATTTATATGGTTTTGCCATGCCATTCGTTAGTTATATCAAGTATCAGAAGATGGACTAGATAAGTTACTTCTTTTTCTAGCCTAAGTAAAGATGCTATTAAGCCTATTATAGACACTGATATTGTTCATGTAGATCAGTTGCTTGAGAGCAATATATGCTATATTATATCTTTTTTTTTCATATTTTCCATGTCTGACGGTTCCTGCCTCCTTTCCTTTTCAGCCAACTGAAGTTGATGTGCTGGATAAACTGCCATTCCTGTTAAAGAACGTTACAAGCTTAGTTGTTGCAGTGAATTTCACTAAAATGGCTGGTATTTTATCAATGTTTTGCCTATTGAGAAGTGCCCCTTATATTGAAGATCTGGATATTTGGGTAATGTGTATTTATGACATCATATTCTTTCTGCCATTACTTGTTTCAAGATGATAGTATTTTTTCTGTGCATTTGGATAGGGATTTAGCAAGGGAAAACAGGAAATTGACGCAGATGATGACTTTTTGAATGCTCAGTGGGCTGATTGTATGTTTTCTAAACTTCGTGTTGTGCGGATGAAGAAGATCGTATGCCTCTGTAATGAATTGCAATTTGTGGAGTTTATCCTATCCAAAGCAAAAGTACTACAAGTACTTTCTATTATGCTTAGTTCCAGTGCTCTATGCAGTAATGAGGAGGCACTTACTTTGATAACAGAATATCCAAGAGCTTCACCTGATGCCCAAGTCATCTTCTTGGGCAGAGAATCTGCAAACAAGTAAGCATTCTAGTTCTGATATTTCTTTGTATCGCTCCTTATATTTGTCAATCTTTTGAGTGATTCTGAAACTGCAGTTACACTTTGTAATGGTGCTTGTATACTATGTTCGCTTCAAATAGATGCAATATTTTCTGGAGTCAGTGCTTTAAATATTCGCTATGTATATGGACATGCCTTTGCATCAAACTCGTGATAAACTTTTTTTTACTAAGCTTGTGATATCCATACTAAAATTGACTAGAAATACAATATTTTTGAGGAAATGTGACGTAAGATTATTATTTTTGAGGGAAATGCACCGGGAGTCCTTGAACTTGTCCTGGATTCTCATCTGGATTCTCATCTAGTCCCGGTGCTCTCAAATGCTGGTTTATGAGTCCTGGGTTCTCATCTAGGTCCCGGTACTGTCAATGTTGGTTTGTGGGTCCTTGAACTTGTCCCGGGTTCTCATCTAGGTCCCAGAATTTGCTACCATCCAGGTAGAAAAAAAGAACACATTTTCATATTTCCAAATACAAAAAAAATTGCAAAAATTGAAATTTCAAAGAACAAAAAACATTTTTGAATGTTAAATATATGTTTTTATGCCTCATGATGCTACACATTCCCGATGATGCCACACATTTTTCATATTTAAATACATTAGGAATGTATTTTTATATGCCCAGAATACAGAATGGCGTAAAATGTATTTTTAACATTCAAAAATGTTTTGTTCTTTGAAATTTTGAGTCTGCACATTTTTGTATTTTGGAAATATGAAAATGTTTTTTTCCCCTATTGAATGGTGATTTGAACCTAGATGAGACTTCTTAGCAAGTTCTGGGATCTAGATGAGAACCCAGACAAGTTCGAGATCCAAAAACCAACATTTGAGAGTACCGGGACGTAGATGAGAACCCGGGATAAGTTCGAGGACCCAGAAACCAACATTTGAGAGTACCGGGACCTAGGTGAGAACCCGGGACAAGTTCGAGGACTCCTGGCGCATTTCACTCATTATTTTTTTTAAAAAAGGGAGATATGTATGGAAAATCAAAAACTTGGAGTCATCATGGAAACTTTTTTCTTTCTTCTGTGACTAAGTATTGTAGTAATCATACTCTTTTAAAATTTATCCTTTTATTTCTTATGCCCCTTACTCTTTTTCCTTTTGGTGGGAGTTAATGTTCCCTAACGTTCTGTATTGCGAAAATCGATGCTTTCGTTACTGCAGTTCTCCATCCTCTCCTCTTTAAATGATATGGAGATGTTGAGTAGTTGAAATAGGTGAATAGGTCATTTTGTTGGATTTAGCATGTACAAAGATGAAGGGAATTGTTATCTCTTGTACCGTCCATGTCATCAAGAAGCATTTTTTATCCGTACTCCTTCAATGGATTGTCTCGTGTCATAAATTTTAATTCTTGTTTGATCTGAGAAATAATATAATGTATTGAACTTATTATAGAGATTATCTTCGCCAAGAGACTGCTGCTGGCACACTAGTAGAAATTCAAGATGGCAACTCTAATTATAAACAACCGCCAACCCTTTCTCCATACTCTGATTATGTGTGTGCCCTTAGCATGGTTCTTATGTAGTTCACATCTCTTGTAATAGGAGAATCATTTTGAAATGGGTAGATAATTTATGCAGTCTAATGCTTTTATATCAAGTAACTAGATCTGCTTTGAATGCAGTAGCTCTGCCAATGCTTCCTCTGAGAATGCTGAGGTGGATGAATCACAGGCAACAGAGAGTGAGCATGACTCAATCAATACAGATATTGATGATTCTGAGGTGGACGAGGCACAGACAACAGACAGTGAGCCTGGCTCTGTTAATAGGTCCGCTGCAGATGCTGAGGCGGAAGAGATGCATACATCAGGCAGTGGGCGAGCCTCAATCTGTATGTCTCCTGACAATGCTGAGGAGAGTACCCAGCGTGCCTCTGTCAACGCATCCACTGAGAATGCTGTTTTGGAAGAGACACAGATAACAGGAAGCGGACTGGTGCCATATGTACACCCTCAGAGACGGCAGCGGCTGGATCTGGAGTCTGTGGCACAGCTGGAGCAGCTTGAGGATGAGATGATAGAGCTGCAGAAGCAGGTACAGCTGGATCTTGAGAAGCGAAGACTGGAGTTGGAGTCTGAACAGGAGAATAATTCTTTGATCCAGCAGGATCGAGAGAGGATGATATCTAGCTTACAGGTACTTGTCTGTTTAGCTTAACAATTCTTTACCGAGCCACGAATGTGTGACATATTGGCGAACGGATTTTCAGGATATTTCGACGAATCTAAACATTAGCCTTCCTCCACTCCCAGCCCTGTTATCTCATCTGGTAAGTAATGCTGCCTGGTTCTATTGGCATAAATTATAGCACGCTTTACATGCTTGTTTATATATAACTTTTGATGATAGGCCACGCTCAGACCAGGAGACACTGCTGCTACTCAGGGGGCTTGTTCAGAAAATGCTGTCAACGGTGCTAGCAATGGTCATTCCGCTTCTTCGCAACATGCTTAAATATCGCTGCTGCCAATGCTCGTGAATTATCCAAAATCTAGTATGATGATGTTTTTTTCTCCATTCCCCATGTTTCTACTCTTTCCGCTGTGACTATTCAGTCTGTTGACAATGTATGGACCTTTTTCTACTCTTTCTACTGAACAATGTATGGACGGCGTCAGACTCTGAAACTGTGCCAGATTTTTAGTATATTGATGAACAATGCATGTCCTACTTTTCATTTGTTCTTATGGATCAATGGATCATCTTACATGTTCCACTTCATAATTCAACATATCAGCAGCGTTTAAAAACATAGTTTGAAAATAAAAATAAAACATGTGTGTTTTCTTATTAAAAGGAATGTTTCCTATCCTAAATTGTTTACCAACATTATGCCAGAATCAATTAGATGTTTCATAGGAAATGTCGCTTATGGACAGGAAATTATAGGCCTTTTGGAGGGAAAAAGGATGGGCGTGGGCTGGGCTTGTATTCAAGAATTTGTGGTTCTTGAGATTGGTGGACTTGTTGTATTCAAGTTCGTGAGATTGATTGATTGATCGGAATGGGCCATCCAGGTGGTCTGGAGAGGACCATCAAATCGCCTGGTCTGTCGACTAGCTAGCGCCACACTGCACACACGCCGACACGCGCTTCTGCTTCGCTGCCCGTGGTGTCATCCGGCGACCGACCTACCTTCCCCGCGTCACCGGCGGACTCGTACTCCTCATCGATCGAGGTGCGTTTCGCTGGCTTCTCTGGATTCATTTGGGATAGGATTCGGCACGTTTTGATTCCGGCGAGCTTAGAGGTGATTTATTTATTCCTTTTTGGGGTGGAGAGCGATGACCTTGGATCCGAACCATCAGAAATGGATGCCGCGCCTCCGCAGCAGAGGCCGCGTCTTCCCCCGCCGGACGCGGAGGAAGCGGTCCTGGAACCCCTCCCGCCGGAGCTGCTCAACGGCATCCTCTCCCGCCTCCCCCTCCGCGATGCCGTCCGCACCTCGGCGTTCGCCCGCGCCTGGCGCCGCCGCTGGGAGTCCGTCCCCTCCCTCAAGTTCGAATGGGGCTGTTGGTGGTGAAATTTGGCAGGTGGCTGATTTACAGAAGTTTCAAGTGCTATTTTCCTATGGAGTTGATCAGTTACGTGGTCATGCATAGTTACGTGGTCAGGCTTTTGAGTTACGTGGTCTGTCAGCATGCATATCTCAAAGATTTCAAGGCACATCAGGTTGTTATTCCCGTGGCGTGATCTTTTTCTGGAGAGGAGTTGGAGGAGGTGTCCTGTGCAGTTATGTGGTCTTCCTGATAAGATTGCATGGTGTACGTATTTCTTCTGGAACAAGACAGAGTTTGGTTTAGTTAGGATTTTATTTTCAAGTCAGTTCAGAGTCCGGATAGAGTTTGTTGCCGTAAGGCCAGGTTTTTATATACACATCGTCCTGTAAACGAAAAGGAAGGCAGAATCAATCGATACATTCGCTAATTATGTTTCATCTACTATTTTCGTTTTTCTTTTTCTTTGGTGTTTTGTCGTGAAAAACATCCGAATATTCTCAGCGAAAGTGAGGAGAAAGCTTTACTGGTTTGTCGCGTAAATCAGTCGTTCGTCGTCGCGAAAGTACGGCAGTTATCTTCTTGTTGTTCGGCGAATTGTGTTGGTGGTGAAATTTGGCAGGTGGCTGATTTACAGAAGTTTCCAAATGCTATTTTCCTATGGAGTTGATCAGTTACGTGGTCATGCATAGTTACGTGGTCAGGCTTTTGAGTTACGTGGTCTGTCAGCATGCATATCTCAAAGATTTCAAGGCACATCAGGTTGTTATTCCCGTGGCGTGATCTTTTTCTGGAGACGAGTTGGAGGCGGTGTCCTGTGCAGTTATGTGGTCTTCCTGATAAGATTGCATGGTGTACGTATTTCTTCTGGAACAAGACAGAGTTTGGTTTAGTTAGGATTTTATTTTCAAGTCAGTTCAGAGTCCGGATAGAGTTTGTTGCCGTAAGGCCAGGTCTTTATATACACAGCGTCCTGTAAACAAAAAGGAAGGCAGAATCAATTGATACATTCGCTAATTATGTTTCATCTACTATTTTTGTTTTTCTTTTTCTTTGGTGTTTTGTCGTGAAAAACATCCGAATATTCTCTGCGAAAGTGAGGAGAAAGCTTTACTGGTTTGTCGCGTAAATCAGTCGTTCATCGTCACGAAAGTACGGCAGTTATCTTCTTGTTGGTCGGCGAATTGTGTTGGTGGTGAAATTTGGCAGGTGGCTGATTTACAGAAGTTCCAAGTGCTATTTTCCTATGGAGTTGATCAGTTACGTGGTCATGCATAGTTACGTGGTCAGGCTTTTGAGTTACGTGGTCTGTCAGCATGCATATCTCAAAGATTTCAAGGCACATTAGGTTGTTATTCCCGTTGTTGTGCGTGATCTTTTTCTGGAGACGAGTTGGAGGAGGTGTCCTGTGCAGTTACGTGGTCTTCCTGATAAGATTGCATGGTGTACGTATTTCTTCTGGAACAAGACAGAGTTTGGTTTAGTTAGGATTTTATTTTCAAGTCAGTTCAGAGTCCGGATAGAGTTGTTGCCGTAAGGCCAGGTCTTTATATACACAGCGTCCTGTAAACGAAAAGGAAGGCAGAATCAATCGATACATTCGCTAATTATGTTTCATCTACTATTTTCGTTTTTCTTTTCTTTGGTGTTTTGTCGTGAAAAACATCCGAATATTCTCTGCGAAAGTGAGGAGAAAGCTTTACTGGTTTGTCGCGTAAATCAGTCGTTCGTCGTCGCAAAGTACGGCAGTTATCTTCTTGTTGTTCGGCGAATTTGTTGAGCAACAAATTGGCGACTCCGCTGGGGATCGACGATCGCGGCAAGGTTGCTGCGGCGCGTGCGGAGAGGCTGGCGACTTCATCGTCGGCTGGAGTGATCATGGTGGGAAAGGCGGTGGATGTTGCAGGGGGTCAAGACAGGCTGAGAGATCATTGCCGTATCAAATCGATTTGTCTTCCTAGCTGGGTTGATGATCTGCCGCCGAGCTTGAAGGCCAAACTGAGAAATCAAATACCTACGGTGGATCAAGAAGAGGAAGATATGATGGCCTGTGGAGGTGATGCTGCAGATCTTGATTCCAACAACGTGAGTGAGGTCACGTTGGAGGATTTATCAGAAGGGGATAGGATGAACATCAAGAGCGAGATCCAGCAGGAGATGGAAGAACTCCGGAGGAGGAAGATAGAGAGCTACCGAAAGACGCGGAGCAGCATCGTCAAGAAGGCGGACACGGCAAGCATCTCTGCAACGAAGGTATTTGCATCACTTAGTACGCCTAATGTAGGTACTTCAACAGTGGGTGAAAGTGATTTTATTAGACAAGTAAAAGAAATTTATGCGAGAAAATATCCTGAGTTTAGGGAGCAATTGACCAAAACACTAAGAGAAAGTAGTAGTGGGCAAAGGACGGACATTGTTTTAGAAAAGGAAGAGTTGGCTATGTTTGCTAAGGATCAAAAGGAGCCTTTTATTTTACCATTTGAATTTCGTGTTAAAGCAACAGTTAATGAATCCAAAAGTAGTCATTCATCCATAGAAAAAGTAGCCGAGCATATGGAGGGCTCGACTGGGATTCACATCAGTGAAGAAAGAAACCACAATAACTATAAGGGTAGTACAGCTGTATCATCTGTTGATAGTTTGCTTTGTGCTGAAATAATAGGGGATCACCATAATGACGCTACTGTAGAAAGTGAGCAATAAGCAATTTTAGATTAGATGATAATACTAAAAACTTATTAAGTGGAGCCGCACCAGATGATTCAGTTCTTGCTGAAATTAAAGGGACAACAGCATCTTTGGCTAATACAAAATCGTATATAGAGCCTGTGACTATTAGAGGACAAATGGTTAAAATTTGGCAGGAGAATCTTGGAGTAGAAGCAATTAGAAAGGACGATATCGTTAACAGCTTGGGGGGCATTTTTCAGGTAGAGGCAAAAGACAGTAACAGCTGTTCAGGCCGCGAGAGATCTAAGGCCGGGCAGTTGATAACAGGGGACATAAACAATTGTTCTGGCCAAGAGACACTTGAGGCTGAGCAATCAGTGGCACAATGTAAGGATGGTTGTTCAAATTCAGGTAAAGATGATCGTCTAGTCTATGAATTTTGTGAGGCCGGGCGATGCAGGGTGAAAGGTATTGGTAGCTGTTCAGGTAATGGATTATTGGAAACCGGGCAGCTAGAAGAAGAGATTGATGGTGGAGCCGGGCAGTCATTGACAAATCATGTTGATGAATGTTCAGGTTCTTGGAAGTTTGAAGAGAAACAGTTGGGCATGTGGCCAATGGTGGCTGAGCAGGGCGAAAGTTCAGGCCAGGGAAAATTGGAGGTCGGGCTATCATTGAAAAACGAGATGGTGAGCAGGTTAGTGGAAAACGATTCAGGCCAAAGCATGATGCATGCCGGGTTGTCGTCAATAGGAAGTGAAGCAAAGAGAAACGCGGAAGATGATTCAGGCTCTATGAAAAGGCAGGAGGCCGGGTCATTGGGTGAAGCTGGTATTGATACGCCAGGGAATAATGGTTCAGCCTACACGAGGTATCAGGCCAAGCTGTCGATAAGTGTGCATGGATATCAGGTGAGCACGGATGATTCAGGCGTTAGAGAAACAATGGCTGGGTCAAGTACGTGTGTTGCTCAGATCAAGGACAACGGTGGTTCAGGCCGGAAATTAGCAGGGGCCGGGCCATTAGTGGTACATGACTGTTCAAAGGAGAGGAGCAGCAGTTCAGGCCGGTTACCGCACGAGGCCGAGCAATTGTTAGTGGGGAAAAGCATGGATGGCCATTCAGGCCGGTTCTTGTACAAGGTCAAACGGTGGATGATGGGAAGCAATGATGGTTGTTCAGGCCGGTTATCTATCAAGGCCGGGCGATCAGTGATGGAAAATAATGGTTGTTCAGGCCGTTTATCAGGTGAAGCCGGGCAATCTGCAGTAAGAAGCATGGGTGAACGTCCAGGCCGCGAGACGAGTGAGGTCGGGCGACGAAGAACCAAAGACGGTGGTTGTTCTGGCTGTCGAGTGTTTGGAGCAGGGCAACCGTGCGCGCATGGTAAAGATTGTTTTCGATTGCGAGCAGGTGAAGTTGACGTTGGTTGTCTAGGCTGTAAAGCACACAAAGCCGAGCAGCTTAATGCAAATAATGGTAAGTGTCCAGGCCGTGTAACACAAGGCTGGGCAGCTAGCGAGATATCAGAGATGCTTGCACGATCGAGCAGCCAACAGATGATAGTACGGGCGTCAGTTCCGGCCAAATATTTTATCAGGCCGAGTTTTCAGTTAGAATTAATGTTTACGCGACAAGTGATTCAGGCCGTGGTGTCTAGGTGGTCGGGTTGCTTGGTGCTAATACGATGGGTGAGAGTGATTCAGATCGGAGTGTGCGACAGGCCGGGCCACCACAAATTGCAGGGGAATATTTGAAGAGATACTATCCTAGCGTTTGGCAAGGTGCATGAAGTGGGTGGTCTGAAGTGCCTTTTGACAATCGGTTTGATGATTATCAAAAGGGCAGGGGGGCATGTGTTGGTGGTGAAATTTGGCAGGTGGCTGATTTACAGAAGTTCCAAGTGCTATTTTCCTATGGAGTTGATCAGTTACGTGGTCATGCATAGTTACGTGGTCAGGCTTTTGAGTTACGTGGTCTGTCAGCATGCATATCTCAAAGATTTCAAGGCACATCAGGTTGTTATTCCCGTGGCGTGATCTTTTTCTGGAGACGAGTTGGAGGAGGTGTCCTGTGCAGTTACGTGGTCTTCCTGATAAGATTGCATGGTGTACGTATTTCTTCTGGAACAAGACAGAGTTTGGTTTAGTTAGGATTTTATTTTCAAGTCAGTTCAGAGTCCGGATAGAGTTTGTTGCCGTAAGGCCAGGTCTTTATATACACAGCGTCCTGTAAACGAAAAGGAAGGCAGAATCAATCGATACATTCGCTAATTATGTTTCATCTACTATTTTCGTTTTTCTTTTTCTTTGGTGTTTTGTCGTGAAAAACATCCGAATATTCTCTGCGAAAGTGAGGAGAAAGCTTTACTGGTTTGTCGCGTAAATCAGTCGTTCGTCGTCGCGAAAGTACGGCAGTTATCTTCTTGTTGTTCGGCGAATTTGTTGAGCAACAGGGGCAAGGGCTCGGAACCCGGCGCCATCACCGACGTTCTTGAGCGCTACTCATGCCCAGTCAGCGAGTTCCGGCACGCGCGCGTCCGGAAGGATTCGTTCCGCCACTCCAAACGCTGGGTCCGCCTCCTGGCGCGCAAGGAGGTCCAGTCTCTTTCTCTTGATTTCGAAAGGTCGCCGCCTGAGTTGGCCCACACGCTGAGCCGCTCCATTTTCTTTCTTGGTCTTGACAACTGCAACGTCCCACCCATGCCCCCAGGCTTCGCAGGCTTGTTGGAATATGATCCGAATTATATCCTCGCTGGGGATGCCTAGAAGGTGCGAGAGGTGGAGTCCTCCCACGTTACGGGTTGTATTGTTAGCCACCATATATATACATCTTGTATGCTGCACGGGAAGAATTGACGACTCATTGTTATTCCCTGTATTTGTAAACTCTCCTCATATAGTGAAGATCGCCAGTCGGCGCCTATGGTTTTTCCCGCAAAGGTTTTGCACGTAAAAATCTGTGTCTCGTTTCGATCTTGTTTACGCATTATTTGCTAACAAGTGGTATCATGAGCCAGACACGAGATTGATTAAAATAATTAGGGTTTCGTCCCATTCTCCGCCGCCGCCGCCGATCTGATCTGCTTCGCGATTTTTCGTCGCTCGTCGTTCAACACCGATTCATCCACGCGCCGTCGTGGTTCGCTGATCCCTGATGTTGCTGTGCATCCGGTGGCAGAGTTGAAGCCGGAATTGATTTCCGTGTTGTCCGTGTTATCCGTGTCGATTAGTCGGCGACTCGGCGTGTCACCGCTCGGGTCCAAGGCGGAATCGACGGGAGCTCTTCCGTAAATTTTCACGGTACAAAAGCTGCGCCGCCTGTTCATTGTCGCAGATCAGAGAGAAACACGAGCCTGCCTCTGTTCGCCATCAAGTCCCGAGGAGAAAAGGCTCTGCTGCTCCACGCGAGTTCGTCCTGAAAGAAATTCAGGATTCCCTGCTACGCGCACACGTTGAAGGGTACCAGGAGATTGGTTTTTCTGGTTTTCATCGCTGAAGGTACACGCAAGTGTACCAAGGAGGCTGCAGTTTACTGCTACGTGCACACGAGGCCGTACCAGAGACACTGCAGATTGGTGATTCTTGCTGATTTTTCTTCGACATGGCTTCTCTCAAGTATGATGTTCCGCTGCTGGACCGTGATACACGGTTTTCTCTATGGCAAGTCAAGATGAGGGCAATATTAGCGCACACTGATTTAGATGATGCGCTTGATAGCTTTGTGATAAAATATGATGATATTTTGCAAGAGGTTTTGGAGGAGAAACCGCTGCTGCTTTATGGCTCAAGCTGGAATCGATCTGTATGTCAAAGGATCTCACCAGCAAGATGCATTTGAAGATGAAATTGTTCACTCACAAGCTGCAAGAGGGTGGTTCTGTGTCCTCTCATTTGTCGGTCTTCAAGGAGATCGTTTCGGACCTAGTGTCCATGGAGGTAAAATATGATGATGAGGATTTAGCTCTTATGCTCTTGTGTTCGTTGCCGCCGTCTTATTCTAATTTCAGAGACACTATTTTATATAGTCATGATACTCTAACCGTCAATGAGGTTTATGATGCTTTGCATGCAAAGGAAAAGATGAAACAGATTGTGTCTGCTGAAGCTGCCAGTTCTGATGGAGAAGGCTTGGCTGTCCGTGGTAGGACAGAGAAGAAATCAACACATGGCTCTAGAGGCAAGAGCTCGAGTGGCTACAAAGGTCGCTCAAAGTCTAGAGGCAAAGAAAAGTTTTGCAGGTATTGCAAAGGTGATACTCATTATATCTCAGAATGTTATAAGTTGCAGAACAAAGAAAAGAGAAATAAGGGGAAATTTAAATCTAATGATGATGGTAAAGCCTCTGTTGCTTCTGCTGATAGTAGTTCTGATGGTGATGTTCTCGTTGCTTTCGCTGGATGTTCTAAAGTTGATGAAGAATGGGTTCTTGATTCTGCCTGCTCATTTCATATTTGCATTAATAGAGATTGGTTCTCCACTTATGAATCTGTCCAAAGTGGAGGTTCTGTTTTGATGGGTGATAACACACCTCGCAAGGTGGTAGGCATGGGATCTGTTCAAATTAAGATGTCTGATGGTATTGTCAGAACATTGACGGATGTGAGGCATGTTCCAACTATGACGAGAAATCTCATTTCTTTAAGTACTCTTGATCGTAAAGGGTATAAATACTCCGCTGAAGGTGGAGTTATGAAGGTATCTCGAGGCTCTCTTATTGTCATGAAACGTGATTTATTAACTGCCAATTTATATCTTTTTCAAGACACTACAGTTATTGGTAATGCTGCTGTTTCTTCCAAGTCTTTATCTAATTCTGATGCTACTAATCTTTGGCATATGCGTCTTGGGCATATGAGTGAACTTGGTTTGGCAGTTTTGAGCAAGAGAGGACTTCTTGATGGGCATAACATCAGTAAGCTGGATTTCTGTGAGCATTGTGTGTTTGGCAAACACAAGAGGGTGAAGTTCAACACTTCGGTTCATACAACTGAAGGTATTCTTGATTATGTGCATTCTGATTTATGGGGGCCAGCTCGCAAGACTTCTATTGGTGGTCGTCGTTATATGTTGACTATTATTGATGATTATTCGAGGAAGGTTTGGCCTTATTTCTTGAAGCATAAATCAGATGCATTTTCAGCATTTAAAGAGTGGAAGACAATGGTTGAAAAACAAACCGAAAGAAAGGTGAAGGTACTTCGTACTGATAATGGGATGGGATTCTGTTCTAATGCTTTTAATTCTGATTGTAAGTCTCAAGGCATTGTGAGACACCGCACCGTTACTTATACTCCTCAACAGAATGGTGTGGCTGAGCATATGAACAGGACTATCATCTCAAAGGCCCGTTGTATGTTGTCCAATGCAGGTTTGGACAGACGTTTTTGGGCTGAAGCCGCTTCCACTGCTTGCTATCTCATTAATCGTTCACCGTCTATTGCTATTGATAAGAAAACTCCAATTGAGGTATGGTCTGGTTCTCCAGCAAATTATTCTGGTTTGAGAGTTTTTGGTTGCCCAGCTTATGCTCATGTTGATAATGGTAAATTGGAGCCTAGAGCTATTAAGTGCATCTTTCTTGGTTATGGTTCTGGTGTGAAAGGTTATAGATTGTGGGATCCTGAATCTAGAAAGGCTATTACTAGCAGAAATGTTGTCTTTAATGAATCTGCTATGTTTACTAATGTTCCTGTTCAGAGTTCGCAGACCTCTAGTGTGCAGGTGGAGCATTTTATTGATTCAGAATATACACCAGATACTATTGATGCACCTATTGATGAAATTGTTGATGATGATTCATCTTCTGTCCCACATTCTTCTCCCGTTGTGCAACCTTCACAACGTTCTATTGCCGGTGACCGGTCTAGGAGGCCTCATGTTCGACCCAAGAGGTTAATTGAGGAATGTAATATTGTTGCTTATGCATTGAGTTGTGCAGAAGATGTTGAAGGTAGTACTGAACCTTCTATTTATACTGAGGCTATTACTTCTGCTGATTGCAAAAATTGGGTCACCGCTATGCAAGATGAGATGGAGTCACTTGATAAGAATGGTACTTGGGATTTAGTACCGTTGCCTAAAGAGAAGAAGCCCGTTCGTTGCAAATGGATATTCAAAAGGAAGGAAGCAATTTCTCCTAATGAACCTGCAAGGTTTAAAGCAAGGTTGGTGGCTAAGGGCTATAGCCAGATTCCAGGTATTGATTATAATGATGTCTTTTCTCCAGTTGTGAAACATAGCTCTATTCGCACATTACTCAGTATTGTTGCTATGCAAAATTATGAGCTTGAGCAGTTAGATGTTAAAACTGCATTCTTACATGGAGAGTTAGATGAAGACATCTATATGGATCAACCGGAAGGTTTTGTTATTCCTAGAAAAGAACACCTTGTTTGTAAGTTAAAGAAATCTCTTTATGGCTTAAAACAATCTCCTAGACAGTGGTACAAGAGATTTGATTCTTTTATGCTCTCTCATGGTTTTAAGCGTTCTGATTATGATAGCTGTGTTTATTTGAAGACCGTCAATGGTTCAGCTATTTATTTGCTTCTCTATGTCGATGATATGTTAATTGCTGCAAAACATATGTCAGAAATAGCCAAATTAAAATCTCAGATTGAGTAATGAAATTAAAAATCAGTGAGTAGTGAATTTGAGTTGAGAGTGAATTGGGTGCAGCAAAGAAAATTCTTGGCTTGGAGATTATCAGAGAGAGAATTCTGGCAAGTTATATCTTAGTCAGAAAGGTTATATTGAAAAGGTCCTTCGTCGTTTCAATATGCAAGATGCTAAACCAGTGAGTACTCCATTAGCTCCACATTTTAGACTATCTTCAGCGTTATGTCCTGAGTCAGATTATGATATTGAGTACATGTCTAGAGTTCCTTATACCAGCGCAGTTGGTTCTCTCATGTATGCTATGGTTTGCTCTCGTCCGGATTTATCATATGCCTTGAGTGTTGTCAGTAGATACATGGCTAATCCTGGTAGAGAGCATTGGAAAGCAGTTCAATGGATTTTGAGATATATGCGCGGTACTTCTAGTGCTTGTTTGCAGTTTGGGAAATCTGGAGATGGACTTGTTGGTTATGTTGACTCAGATTTTCCTGGTGATTTGGACAAAAGGAGGTCTCTCACAGGTTATGTTTTCACCATTGGTGGTTGTGCTGTTAGTTGGAGAGCATGTTTGCAGACTACTGTTGCTCTTTCAACTACTCAAGCTGAATATATGGCTATTTCTGAAGCTGGAAAGGAAGCTCTCTGGTTGAGAGGTTTGTATGCTGAGCTTTGTGGAGATGATTCTTGCACTACTATATTCTGTGATAGCCAGAGTGCTATTTACCTTACTAAAGATCAGATGTTCTTTGATAAATCAAAACATATTGAGGTGAGGTATCATTTTATTCGAGAAGTGATTGCTCGAGGTGATATTAAAGTGTGCAAGATCAGCACTCATGATAATCCTGCTGATATGATGACAAAGCCAGTTCCCACTACTAAGTTTGAGTTATGCTCAAGCTTGGTTGGTGTTAAAGTTTAAGTCCTAGTGACTTGTTGGCGCGCGGTGTTATTTATTATTGAAGTGAGTTGATTGATGATACTTCATTTGCTACAAGATGGAATTCGTCTCAAGGTGGAGTTTGTTGGAATATGATCCGAATTATATCCTCGCTGGGGACGCCTAGGAGGTGTGAGAGGTGGAGTCCTCCCACGTTACGGGTTGTATTGTTAGCCACCATATATATACATCTTGTATGCTGCACGGGAAGAGTTGACGACTCATTGTTATTCCCTGTATTTGTAAACTCTCCTCATATAGTGAAGATCGCCGGTCGGCGCCCGTGGTTTTTTCCCGCAAGGGTTTTGCACGGAAAAATCTGTGTCTCGTTTCGATCTTGTTTACGCGTTATTTGCTAACAAGGCTTCCCACTCTACGCCTATACTGTGTTGGCTTTCCAGAAGGTGCAAGGGAGTTGGAATTGCTGATTGCTACATCCCCTTTGCTTGAAAATCTGCATCTTCAGCTATTGCGGATCCCGTATAGCGATGACATGCATGATCCATGGCTTATTCAGGCACCCAAACTCCGGAGCCTTGACATTTTTGAATTCTCTGATCATGGGTGGCAGATCGGTGATCTCCCATCGCTTGAGGTAGCACGTATCGATTGTGGACCTCGATTTTGCCAGCATTCCGGTTCGGTTTTCTCCTCCCTTTCCCAATTTATCTTTGTTTGCATGTAGTCTATGCTATAGAGAACTAGAGAACATATAATTGGTTTTCTTCTTCTAAGATAGGTAAAACTTCTTTTCCGCTATTTTAAGAAATTATTGGTATAGGTGACCTGATAATTATTAATCACTGATTGAGTTGCGAGTTTAGGACCTTGGATATGAACATGCTTCGTGGGCATATGCTCCTAGTATGCGCAAGCTGGATACCTTTTACAAACTACTAGAAAACTAATTCCGAGATCAAAGTAAACACAGATGCCTTATTTTCACCTGTTAGTCGAATCAACGTCTCAAGTTTAACCCGACTTGGATTGTCCAAAATCTTTATGGTCCAAAGTCAAAGCATATTATCATGCTACTGTTTGTGTTGCTGAGCTATCAAGTTGATCTGAAGATCCCTTTCTGTTAGTGGATTATAATATCAATCAGACCTTTAACTACAGGTAGAGACATATTCCCTTGTTATGGGCACATAAGTCACATGCCACTTATTATAGGCCCTTCAAAAACGTCCTGCTGTATAATCAAGAATATTTTTTGGGGGTTTCTACTATTCATTTTTGAAATTGATTTTAAAATGGTTCCATAGGTTCTACACTGGTTGAAACGGGAGAGGCTGTGATAATCTTAATGTGCTTCTTATTAGTTAATTTGTGTTGTATGTTGTGATTTTTGAGAGAATTTTCCCAAGGCACCCAACGAAAAGAAGCAAACACATTAAACTGCTGTTTTGTGAGTAGGGATTGTGGGGGTCTCACGTTGCTTTCAGCATTTTGTGTACCAGGTCATTGAGTTGGATATGTTTTTAATTCTTCATTGGTTTCATTATGCCAGCAGAGTTCATATTAACATCTATGTAGATTAAGGCCTCTAATATATATAAATGTTGCCATCAGGCAATATGCTTTGTGTGCCCGGACCTATCACCCTATAATCACGGACTGGTCCATATAATTATAAATAGGAAGGCCACCAGATGATTCGTTGGATGTAATTATTATTAAAAATGCTATTTTCCAATGACCTTAACTACCTATTGAGAGATCAAGTGGTCAAATTTGCTTTGAGGCAATTGCAAATGAACCACACTTTTGAAGTCTATGTGAAATAACCATCGATTTTCAGATTTTTGCTATTTTACCGCATTTAAAAAAAAATCAACGGTGATCTTGCAAAATATTTTGCGATTTCACCACAGATTTTTTGAAAATCTGTGGTGACCTTGCAAAATCTAAAGAAAGTCTGTGGTGATCTTGCAAAATCTGAAAATCGATGGCTGTTGCACAATCGGAGTCTAAAATCATGGTTAAAACGTTATTGTTCCATTTTCTTTTCGTTGTCTATGCCTTGACTTGCAGTCTAATATTCATCTGTATTTCAGAAGGGAAATGGTAATATTCTGGAGGGACTCTCACGCCCTTTCAATAATCTGAAGAGTTTATTACTGCGTACGAGTCTGTGCCTGTTATCTAGTGTTTCATCTGTATTTTGTCTGCTTAGGAGTGCTCCAAAGCTTGAAGATCTTACTATCGAGGTAGTTTCATATGGTAGCTAGAAAATTTAGTGGTGCAATTTTTTGTATGGAAGTCTAATATAATTTGCCTCTCTTTCGCTTGTCACAGCTCAATTATGATCATTCTGATGATAATGAAGTAGGATGTGACTTTCTGAATGCACAATGGACTGATGATTTGTTCTCCACCCTAGTACATGTTAGTATGATGAATATGATGTGCAAGCTAAGTGAGATGCATTTTGTCGAGTTTGTGTTGTCCAAGGCAAGACGACTTCAAGAGTTTCATGTTAATCTAGATGAAGACTGTCCAAAATCAAATGAAGATGCGGTCACAGAGTTGGTAAAATATAGGAGAGCTTCTCCTCGAGCTAAGGTCTTCTTCAAGCGCATATCGGATGATAACTCCTGAACGATATAACTTGGTACGTAGCAGTGTAGTTGGTTGCATCTTTGGGTGGAGTTCAGAATTTGAGCTTATATGTTTGTTTTTTTTTTTTTGAGACTGTGAGCTTATATGTTTTAGAATGACATGAATGCGAGAACTGTGTACGTACCACCTATTTGAACTTTAACCTTGTAAACAATATACTCCCTCCGTCCCTAGATATAAGGCGTTGTTGACTTTTAAACATCACGTTTAACCATTCGTCTTATTTGAAAACTTTATGAAAATAATATTTATTTTTTTACAATTTGTTTCATCAGTAGATATACTTTAAATATAGCATAATTATTTTTATATTTATATAAATTTTTTGAATAAGACAAATGGTCAAAGATGATGTTTGAAAGTCAACAATGCCTTATATTTAGGCACGGAAGGAGTATAACTTTACGTTTGTGATGATAAATATTCTGTTACTCTATTGCAAGGTTGGGGGCAAAAGTGCTGCCGCTTCCAACATTTCTCCTGCCGTTCCGCATCTAACTTAAGCGCCTTCGATATTTCTTGAGCGTCTGCAAAGATCCGTTCTCTGAGACGGACGACTACTGCGGTATTCAAAAGCTTACGTGTGATTGGAGTTTGTTCAGTTCTTCATGGTTGCGATGGCTGGGGTAGAGGAGAAGATTTGTCAATTTGGATTGTAATTTTCTTTTTTGTCGTTGTCTTCTCTGTATCAAATCATGTTTTCCTTAATACAAATCAAGTATAAGATGACTTCGGGCGTCTTTTTGAAAAAAAAAAACGTAAGCGCTTCTGAGCTCTCGTGGCGGCGTCGGCTGGAGGCGCTCCCCTCGGTGGAGTCGGTGGACCTCTCCCATACCACCGTGATCTCCGCCCTCTCAGACGTTACCGGTAGGCGGTAGCATACATCTACAGGTAGGCAGTGAATTTCTCGGAGCTTTCCCAAAGGGGACTCTCAGAGTTAGCAATACTAATAATTGTTTGTGTGAAAAGAAGATAAGATATAGAGCCTGCTTGGTTGCTCGCCATCAGTTACCACACCGAATGTTCGGCAGAACAGGTGAAGTTAGTCAGTGCTTGGTTGTTGCGTTAGATGGTGGCAGCCACAGTTTTCCTTCACGAATTCTTGTGACGAGTGTGGCGCCGGAAAAGAACTCCTTGCCTTTCGCACCGCCACGGTTTGGTGTGGTAAACGGTGTCCTGCAACCAAGCATGGGAGAGAGGAAGAGAGGGAAAAAAAAAGAGAGGAAGAGAGAGAGAGAGAAAAAAAGAAAAAGAAAAAAGAAATGACGTGGCATCTGACATATGGGACCCACCTCATAACGTAGGACAAAACCACATTCAAAACCGCCCAAAGAGGTAAATTGCACCAGGATGATGAGTTCAAGGTATCAGATTGGAGGTGAAAATTGCGCTACCTCTAATAGTTGAGGGAGACAAATTGGGAACCCCCCTATACATAGAGCTACCTATAAGATTCAACATGTAGGTCAGTCCAATAGCCCATCAAATTTAGCCCATTTGATCTAATTTAGCCTGCTAACTGACATCAACATTTTCAAACAACGATTTCAACATTTTTGTATTTTCATGAAAAGAATCAACATTGTTGCAAAAAATGTTGACATGATACATAAAAAATGTTGACACAGTGCAAACAAAATGTTGACATAGTATATTTAAAATGTTGACGACAAATTTGAATTTCAAATTTTTTTTAAAAAATTTCATATTGGATCTCATTTTTACATTAATTCTAAACAACACCATACTTCAAATGGATTCAAAAACGGACTTACGGTTTGTGAGAAAATGCGTTTGAAATTAAAAACCGATTTGTTTTCTCCCTCCTCCCACCCGTCCCAATCAGAAGCCGACACGTGGCAGCATCTCAGCCATCCCCTTCTCCACCTACGCGAATGTCAGCCGTTACACGAATCTCAAACACTGATCTACCAAACGTTAATGTAGCCCGTCCTACGTATAGGATTCTCCAAACAAATTAGAGACTTTTCTCTTAAAATTAAGGCCCAATAGGCAACAGTATTAGCCCGCTTAGCCCAACAACTGTCCAAGTAGTCGGAACACCACGCGTCCACAGTTCCACACCAAAAATCGAAATGCTCGGCTCGGCATTTCGGTCCCGAGCACGGAGATTTTGGGGGCAAAAATGACGGACTCGCTGCCGGGCCGGAGGCCTCGTCTCGGCGCCGCCGGGGCGGCGGCGCCGCCGGACGCGCTCTCCTCGCTCCCCATCGACGTCCTGGACAACATCTTCTCCCGTCTCCACATCTACGACGTTGTCCGCACCTCGGCGCTGTCCCGCGCGTGGCGGCGCCTCTGGGAGACCCTGCCCTCCGTGGACCTCTCCCACAGCGCCGGGATCTCCGCCTCCGACGTCGACGCGCTCTTCCTCCGGCGTGGAACCGCGCCGGTCCGCGCCTTCCGCCTCCATTCGAAGGACCCCTCCTGGGTCGCGTTCGGCTACTTCCATGATTGGCTCCTCTGCCTCTCCCGCCGTGGCGTCCGGGAGCTGGCACTCAGGTTCCCATCCCGGCGCGGCTACTTGCAGCTGCACTCATGCCTCTTCTCGTGCCGGGATCTCACCCGCCTCAGCCTCGTCAGGTGCTGCATCCCGCCGGCACCCGCGGAGCACGCGGGGTTCCCGAACCTCAAGACGCTGCGCCTAGAGAGGGTTGCCGTGGAGAGTGGAGCCGCCCAGGGGCATTCCGGGAGGGCGATCACTTCCCTGATTGCCGCGTCGCCGGCGCTCGAGGAGGCTGAGCTTGTCTTTGTAATGCTCGTGGGTGACGGCCCTGACGAGGAGTGGGTGATTCGGGCGCCCAATCTGCGGAAGCTTTCGATAGTTGGTCCCTTTGCTTATGGTGGCCAAACAGGGAACCTCCCGCGGCTTGAGGAAGCTACTCTCTGCGGCAAGAATTATGCCAAGTTCTTGACTGGGATGCTGGGAATCACCAAGCTTGACTTCCGCTCCGTTTCCATTTGGGTAACATTCTGATGCATTCCTGCATTGTACTTCATATGATGTTTTTATCTTCGCTTATAAAAACACTAGGCCGGTGGGGGAAAAACCAGCCCCTGTAGATCAGATCTTTAGCTGTGCTTAGAGCCAAGCCCATACGTGAGGATCCCCTCCCCTCTGGTCAGTCCATCACGACCAGGGCCATGGGAACCAACAAGTGACCTTTTTTACCGCGCCCGAAAATTCGCTCCCACAGGGAGTCAAACGAAAAACCCAGGACCTTGGGGGTGCTACTAAAGCATCTTAGCCATTTCGCTATGAGTTGTTCTCTTATGAACTCCCTTTGTACCCATATCATTGATCAAAGGTGAGGAAGCGTAGTTGGTAACTAATATACTTCATTCGTTCTTTTTATATGACACCCGTTAGCTCAAATTTTGTGAACGGAGGGAGTATACAGAAGATTTTATGAACCTTGCAATGTCGAGCCCCTCTGGTCATTATCTCTCTCTTTTTGTTGGGCTATGTATCGTGCCAAGTTTTATTATCTTTTCAGGATCTGATAATCGGCACCTATAATACTGTTGTACATTGTAGTATTTTAGGAGAGAAGAAACTAGGCTGTTTAGTGATAAGGATGAATGATGTTGATGCGATGATAAGGCTGAATGTTGTCGATGTGTTATATCGAGCCCTTGTCTAAGTATTGTTGTGTTATTTCAGCCAACTGAAGTTGATGTCCTGGAGAAGCTTCCCTTCCTGTTGGAGAACCTTAGGAGCTTATCCGTTACTGTCAATTTTTGTGAAACTTCTCATATTTTCTCCATTTTCTGCCTGCTAAGAAGTGCCCCTGTCCTTGAAGAGCTTGATGTTTGGGTAATGCAATTTCTCACCTGGAATTTTTCTCTCTCATTACTTTCTTCAGAAGATGATGATAGTTATTGTTTTCTCTATAGGCGTGGAGCTATGGAGCCCAAGAAATGGAAATAAACAATGAGTTCTTGAATGCTCAGTGTGCTGATCAAATGTTTGCAAAACTTCATGCTGTTCATATGAAGATGTTTTCATACCTTGCTAATGAGATGCACTTTATGGAGTTCATTATATCAAAAGCAAGAGTGTTGCGAGTGTTATATGTCACTCTTGAATCCAATGCCTCATGCAGTAACGAGGTGTTTCTTACTAAAATAGCAGAGTATCCAAGAGCTTCACCTGATGCTCAGGTCATCTTCATGGGAAGAGAACCAGAATCTGCCAATGAGTAAGCATTGTGTTCCTGATGTTTCATTCATGTTTCATTCCATATATTCTTCAAACTCCTCGGTTGTTGTGAATTACACCTGTGCTTGTAACTACTTCAGCATACTTCATGGTCAACTGGCTGCTGTCCGTATTGGCTAAAGAGCAAATTGCATTTGGGTCTTTAAAGTGTTTGGGTTGCATGACACATAACTCCCTAGAAATTGACTGAAGCTCTTTGTAGTGTCCCAATCATGAGATCAGAGCACTACAGGATAATTTGGGGAAGAATTTGGTATGAGAACAGAATCAGAGATAGATAGCTTAGAGTACAAACTTGTGTGATCCATGTCTGACGTAGGATACAAGTGTACCATGTGGTTCTGGCATGAGATTCCTACTTGACTGAAATGAAACTACATTTTTTTGGGGTGTCATACAAAAATTGAGACACTCTTTATCCTTTCTCCTGCTTGCTACTTTCAAGTACTGATATTCTGCCACTACTCGTCCATCATCTCCTTCTGACATTTTTATAATGATTATAATGATCATATATTTGTGATATTTGGCTATGCTTCTTGTCCTATTTGGCTATTTCTCTTCCTGTTGTTTTTTATTCAGTGTCGCATGGGCTAGTTGCACCATATCAGGAATCTTCGCCATCGCATCACTTCAACTGGATGGTTCGTGGTGCTTAGGGCGTGCTTGGTTCCTTGCCAAGGTTTACCACACCAACTTGTGGCAACGCCAGTCTGTGGCGGCTAAAAAGCTCGCCACACTCACCACAACATGCAAGGAAGAAAAACTACTAGGCTTCGTGTGGCGCGCCGTTGTTTCCGCATCAACCAAGCACCTTCCACACTTCTGACACAACTGCCAAACATTCGGCGTGGCGTGCTTTGGCTGGCAACCAAGCACGCCCCTAGTGGAATAAGTTAGGCAGACAAGAGTTAAATTTGAAGTTCTTGGAATTTATGCTTGTGTGAGAGTATTAAATGTTTTATTACTCATATCTTTTTTGTTCTTACTTTTTTAGTAACTTCATTTCCATCAGTATGTACAGAGGCCTTGTCACGACGGTGCCCGAGCCCGAGGATTCTGATGAGGGAACAACAAATGAAGCACGCCCTCGGAGACGTCAGCGGATGAATTTTGAGTCTGTGGCACAAGTGGATCAACTTGAGGAGGAGATACTAAATATGGTAAAGCAGAGGGATCAGATTGCCGCGGACTGCTTAGGGGTCAGTAAGGAGATAAATGTGATACTTAAGGAGTCCAGGAAGCTCCGAATGTACAATGATTCTTGCCTGCAGGTGTCCTAGCTGCTCGAGATAACCATTCTTCACTTCGATTCCTGACATCGAATTATTCTTACTGACTGATGGAAATTGCAGTTGCTGTGCGAGCGATTCAACCTCAACTACTGGGAGATTCGCCAGCGAGGTATTGCGCCCTCGTCTGACTGTTCGGTAAGGAAATGCTTGTTTATTCCGATAACAGTTATGACATGTATTACATGACTTCCGGAGCCTAAATCTACTATTGTCAACAATCGAGTACGTCTTGATTGCCAACCTTGTTTAACTTTAAATGGTGAAGGGCACCTCCAAACCTGTTGATGCAATCGTCGATGATGCTGGTAGTTCTCCTGAGGATTGTCCAGAAGACCCGTGTCGTCTGTGATCCTGCTCATTTGGATTTTCAGATGACGTCGTCGTTAGTTGCTGCATATGTTTGCATGAAATCTCCAGAGGACTGTCGTCTGTCGAACGTGAAGTTTCATGGTTCAGTCACGTTCTCTGAAATCTCCAGAGGACTGTCGTCTTTACCATTTTTCCTCAGCCAGCTGTGCAACGATGCATCTTCAAATTGACCTTGGTGGACGGATTATTTTTATCTTTTCAGTTGAAACTTGAAACCGTCTGATCCAAGCACCAAATCAATCAGCATGAATCTGATACAACCATTGATTTTCAGATTTTGTGATTTCATCACGGTTTTCAAAAAAAAATATATGTGATGTTGTAAAATATTTTGCGATTTCACTTGCAAAATCTGGAGAAAATCTGTGTTGATCTTGCAAATCTGAAAATATATGGCTGTTTCACAATTGAAGTCCAAAAGAGATGCTATGTTTACTTAAACCAGTTACAAAATTCCACAAACAGCTGATGTGGCATCGCGTAATTGGTCGATAAATTCTCTGCTCCTTAATTTAAGTAAAACATGATCTCTCACAGATTGCCACATCAGCAAACGCGTAGAATTTACGTAAAATTTGTATGTAACTGTAGCATTGCTCAGTCCAAAAGTTAGTCAAAACGCTTGTCCTTTTTTTAAGGGGTCTTTTGTCTCTAATTTTTCGCGATTACACAGTACAATTCAGACACTTACAATGCACGCACACTCACCCCTATGAATGAACCTAGCAGCCACAAATGTCTGCCTACTTCATCAAATACTGAACCTCTAGCTACTCTACGCGCATCTCCGTTAGACAGTCGTCCTTCATGTACAAATTTCATACTCACAAAGGTCGCTGCTCGCGCCTTAATCTCCTGGACGATCTGGCCATAATGTCTGACTCCGAGATGCTCCTCACAACTCTTGCATTATCAGACGCGACTCTGACCCTCCGTAACCCTCCGTAGCGCCAGATCACTGGCAAGCGCCAGTCCTTCCCTCACCGCCATAGCCTCTAGCGTTTCCGGGTCCGACATCCCCATGACAACGACGGACGATGCGCCCAGAAAGTGGCCAGTGGAGTCTCGTGCTACAGCCGCATACGATGCCTTTCCGGTGTTCTTCGACGTGGCGGCGTCGACATTGATTTTCATGAGCTCTTTTGTCTCTGATGAAAAGGGAAATTAGGCTCGACCAGTTAACCCAAGAGACCAGTCGGCCCAGCCCAGAACCAACTACGGCTTCGCCGCCCTGCGCCTCCGGCTCCAAATCCCCGTTCCCGTCCTCTGCTCGGAGAGCGCTGAAGTTGGGGGGTGAAATGGCGGGCTCGCCGCCGCGCCGGAAGCCGCGGCTCGAGGCGGAGGAGGAGGATGAGGCGCCGCCACCGCGGGACATGCTCTCGTTGCTTCCCCTCAAGGTCCTGGACGATATCCTCTCCCGCCTCCACATCTACGACGTGGTTCGCACCGCGGCGCTCTCCCGCGCGTGGCGCCGCCGGTGGGAGTTGCTGCCCACCGTCGACCTCACACGCAGCGGAGGCATCGTCGCGGACGAAGTCGATGCGCTCCTCCTCCGCCGCTCAGCGCCCGTCCGCACCTTCCGCCTCGCCGCGTACGACGACACCTGGTACGTCGACGCCCTCCACGACTGGATCCTTTACCTCTCCCACAACGGCGTCGAGAACCTCTTCCTCTGGTTCCCGAAGCTCGACGTGCTGCTCCACTCGAGCCTCTTTTCGTGCCGTGATCTCACCTCCCTCAACCTCACCTCCTGCCGCCTCCCACCCGCGCCCCAGGGCTTTACCGGATTTCCGAGCCTGAAGATTCTAATGCTTGACGAGGTCAACCTCTCGGAGCACGGGGGGAAGCAATTAGCTACTCTGATCGGCATATCGCCGTTGATTGAGGTAGTAAAACTCGTGAGAGTAGCGCTCATTGGGGACGATCCAGAAGACGAGTGGGTGATTCGGGCACCCAATCTTCGGAAACTGACAATACGTGGTTGGTTTCCTTATGGTGGCCGTATGGAGCACCTCCCGTCTCTGCGCTCAGCGGTTCTAAATGGCTGCAATTACGCGAAGTTCTTGATGGGGATGTCACAAGTCACATATCTCCAATTCGGCACCACCATTAATTGGGTAAATACTCCAGTTCTGTCCTGCCTTACATTCTTTGTTTGTTAACTTCTACCTTGTGCTTACCGATGCTCTTTGGACCATACAACTTTAGGACAGTTCCAAGGAATGGGGTTACATTATATAGCTGGTAATTAAAGTCTGCAAAAATGGCTAAAAGACCACTTGGTCTTCATTTGCTAGAAACAAACCCCAAAATCATACTTCTCCCAGGCACGCTGTATGTTTTTCCTTCTCGCGGACATCCTTTGCTGGTAAAAAATTCTTCAAAAGACTAGAAGTTGTGTCTATTTGATACTCTAGTACACAAATGCATTTAGGTGAACTCCAGCAATAGAGCATGACTTCACCATGTTTTCGGGCTGTGACAAAAAATTACCATGCCTTTGGGCAAATTTTAACCTAGTGCATTCACCTGTTGCCAAATTTCCTTTATAAAAAAGGACAAGGAGGTTCCGAGTTCCAACAATCTTCAAAAGAAGAGTACATTCTTTGTATAATGGTGGTGCATATTTTTATTGATTTGTCTGCTTTAACTGAACGTCATTAATAACCTCCTTTGCATTTGTTTCCTAGTTTATTAATATCATGAAATGATGGTGCATACCAATTTAAAGCATTGATGCACAGGTCTTTTCTGAAGATATTTTTTTGCACCATGAACTTGAATGAAGGAATAATAGAACAAAAAGAAATTATTCTGCAATTAAATATTAATTTGAAATGAAGAAGGTCTTTGTTGTATTATCGAGAATGTTCTCAACATAATTCGCTTTGCCATTTCAATCACTAGTTCTATGTTTTAAGGCGTCGCCTAGGCGTCGCCTATTTGGCGTCGGGGCGCAAAAAATCTAAGGCGTCCCGGTCGCCTTGCCAGGAAGCGGCAAAAGAGAGGAAGGGAGGGAGGGAGGGAGAAGAGAGCAAGAGTGGAATGGATACCGGCTAGGGAAGCCAAGAAGCTGCCCTGCTGCTCTACCTGCTGGCTACGGCGCCTCTGGCCGGCTCAGAGGTTGCTCCGATTCGCTTGGTGGCAGGAGATCTAGGAGGAGGCTAGCAGCAGCCATCTGAGCGCGCATCTGAGGGGCACGGGGAGGGAGTAGGGAGGGAAGGGAGGGAGGGAGGGATGGAGCTCGAGTGCACGGCGGCGCTGCTGAGAGAGAGAGAGAGAGAGCTGCTGGGAGAGCGAGCGATTGAGAGAAGACGACGATAACATATCTGGTGGCTGTATACGTGTGGTGCTGGTCAGACTCTTAGTGGGCCGGTTGTGGGCTGGGCTTTTCTTCTAGCTTCCTCTTCTTTTTCTTTTTTCCTTTTCCTTTATTTCCTCCAGGATGCACGTCTGGTTTGCATCTTGTAGGATATATGGCGTCGCCCCACAACGCCTTAGGCACGCCTAGGCGTCGCCTAGGCGATTGGAAGGGGTTCGGTCGCCTCGCCTCGCCTTACCGCCTTAAAAACATAGATAGCTGTCACTAGTTTACCACTTGTCTTCTTTTCGCAGTCGACTGAAGTTGATGTGCTGGATCGACTACCATTCCTATTCAAGAACCTGAGGTTCCTAACTATTTCAGTGGATTTTACTAAAATGGCGCCCATTTTATCTTTTTTCTGCCTACTTAGAAGTGCCCCGGTTCTTGAAGAACTTGATGTTGTGGTAACGTTTAATTCTCGCTTGCATGTCTCAGCCATTACTACTTTCAAAAGAATGCTAATCATTTCATGCTTTTGTATAGGGATTGAGCGATTGTGATGGGACACAGGAATTCAACGCAGATGATGATTTTTTAAATGCTCAGTGGGCTGACAGCATGTTTGCCAAACTTCAGGTTGTGCAAATGAAGAAGAGTGTATGCATCTGTAATGAAATGCAATTGATGGAGTTTATCTTATCCAAAGCAAGAGTACTCCGAGTGCTATCTATTAGATTCGCTCCTGATGCCCTATGCATTGATAAGGCGGCTATTGCTATAAAAGGGTATCCAAGAGCTTCACCTGATGCACAAGTCATCTTCTTGGGTAGTGAGTCTGCAAATATGTAAGTATTCTAACCCTGGTATATCCTTGTGTTGTTCCATGTATCCGTTGATCTTTTCTGTAATTTTAAATCTATAGTTACGTTGCATTTTTTTTTCTGATACCCTTTTGACTTTTGAGCACCATGAGGTGCAATGTTTTCAGTGCTCACTGTCTTAAATACTGGCTGTAATTCAAGCATATGTGTGTGAAGTGTGACGTCAAGCTCATGCTTTGTTAACCAGGGCTTTTGATTCAAATTCTTCACGAAATTCAGTTATTCCACACATAGACTGATAGACTAATTTTTGTTTGAATTTTCTTGCGGTTAAAAACGCAAATTGTCTTATAACTAAACAAAGCTGCTGGATTGTGGAAAGCTCCTTTGCGAGCAGGATTCTGAGTTCCAGTGCTGACTGGTTTTCTTTTTGTTTGAACTTTTTGACATACATGTGGGTCCCTCCCATGACTCCAAGAAAAAAGGACTGTTAATTTGAGGAATGTACTCCAGCCCTCACAAGTTAGTAGCATTACCACTTGGACAGGCACATCTGAAACGCTCTCCTGTCTGAAACATCACGATTTGAATAACAGAGGGAGTAGTCGATATGGTCCGTAGCAATCGCACGGGCATTTAACTAGTTCACTTTTATTTTGTGTAGCATAAATTCAGTTTGTATATTTGAAATTTATACTCTGGTAGAGTAAATTAGGAAGTGTCTTTATAGTTGTTTTTGAAGTTTCCTGCTCATTTGGTAGCCATACCAAGATGGTTTTGTCATGGGGCCAGTTTTTGTTTTGCATGTGATTTAAGCTGAATAAACCATCATTTTCATGTGTGTAGTCCAGATAATTGGGATTTGTCATTTATCATTTCAAAACAATTATCTGTTACAAAAATCAATGGTTAGATACTCAATGGTTCATTTGTCCAGTTTGTCATTCTCCCCTGCTTTGTATACAATTACAGGCTGGTACATTGTTAGTGTGCATAGTGTAGTTGAGACAACTATACTGAAATGTAGAACTGATTATGCAGTCTAATTCATTTTTATCAAATAACTGAACTTGCTTGATCATTGAATTTAGTGGCTCTATCAATACACCTGCTGGGAATGCTGAGGTGGAAGAGACACAGACAACAAGAACGCCCACTGAGAATGCTGAGGTAGAAGAACCACGGACAGCAAGCAGAGGGCGTGATTCTTTCAATACGTTAACTAAGTATGCTGGGTTTGATGAAACACTGGCAACAGGCAGCGGGTGTGACTCTATGGATACTTCCACAGAGAATGCAGAGATTGCAGAAGCACGGGCAGCAGGTAGTGGGCGTGGCTCTATCAATACATTCATTGGGAATGATGTAGTAGTAGATGAAACACAGACAACAAGCAGCGGCGATGACTCTATGGATACGTCATCTGGGAATGCTGAGGTGGAAGAGGCACAGACAACAGGCAGTGTGCTTGGCTCTGGTAGTACACTCAATGAGAATGCTGAAGTGGATGAAACACAGACAAGCAGTGGGTTTGTGTATGATGTACGCCCTCTGAGGCGGAAGCGACTGGATCTGGAGTCTGTGGCACAGCTGGAGCAGCTCGAGGTGGATAAGCTAGAGTTGCAGAGGCAGATAGAGCAGTTCGAGGTGGATAAGCTAGAGCAGCTTGAGGAGAGGATGCAGGTGCAGGACTCTTTCATTAGACAGCAGAACTACATGAGATCTTTACTTAAAGGTACCTTCTTAACTGCTCTTTACTTTATGTCCTACAAACAAGTGACTCATACTAGCTGATGGAACTGCAGAGCGTATCTGAGCTTCCTGGCGTTACTTTGCCTCCATTCCCACAGCTTTCATCAGCTATGTCATCTCTTTTTGTAAGTATCGCTTACCTGAGTCCATGGGCAGCAATTGTAAGATGCCTTACATTGTTGTATTTTCCTTTTATGGTATAGGCCAAGTCCGGAATAGGAGACACTCCTATCAATCCTGGCGTCAGTGGTGCTGCTGATGATCACGCAGTTTCTCCAGAACACACTTCACGCAGATCCTCAGGAGACCATGTCGTCCATGATGCTGCCAATCCTCAAGTGAATTCTTCAGAAGAGTACGTCATCGATGCTGCAAATCCTCGGGCGGAATCTCCAGAAATCGATGACTAGCAAGGAATTTCATGATTCAGTTCTCCTTTCATTTTTTCACCATCTGCTCTCATTCTATTTCTATCCTGGATTGAATTGCTGAACAATGTAGGATATCAAGGTTTTCATCGACTGTGGAGTAATTAATCTTAAATTTACCTCATGTTTACGAGAAAATGCCATTGTACTTCTGAGGAGTTGTGCTGTTTGGCACAATATAGAGGTTTGAAAATCTCCCGCTGCAAACACCAAATCAGTTGGTCTCACAAAAAAAAAAAAACACCAAATCAGTTGTTGGCTGGAGCGGGAGGCAAGTTCGTCTTGCCCGAAGCCCAAAAAGTGAAAGTTTACTTGAGGAGTCACCATGCGCTTAAAGAACAATTCTGGACTAGTGCGCGTTGCAAGGAATGATTGTCTGAATACCTGTACACACATATGTTTTAGAGGACAAGAGGAACGAAAAAGGCTAGGCTTATAGAAATTGACATTTCTTGGCCAATTATTGTGCTCTATTTCATTGCAATGCTTTTTATCATTTCTTGTCTTTTCAGGGGTATGGTATCGCTTGACTTGACTTGTGGTACTGGGTGACTGCATTTAAAGAAATTTTCACATTATGTTTTTTATAGAAAGTTTTTTCCAGAACTATTTATTCTATTGCAGGCATTTCGCACGTCTAAGGATGATAACACTAGACCTCTGTTCGATCCGTTCCATTGGTAGGGAAATTAGTTCTCAGACATTTCGTTCGGTAAGTTTTTCCTCTGTTTTTCTGGAGGGAGAAAGGAACTCATTTCTGATATAGGTTGCTTCCATATCCACATAAACCACATGTGATGTGAGCAAATATATGCCAGATGACAGTGGCGCGATCAAGGTTGCCGAGTGCAGACATGCATGAGAAAAGATCGACGCAGAGAGATTCCGAGATATCATTGCTCTCTTCGCAATCCGACTAGAGGACATGGCGAGGGTGCCATCACGGAGAATTTTCCTTCGTGTCCATAGAAAAGGAAGGAAGAATTTCCCGTCCATTTCAAAGTTCAAACTGCGCTGGGCGACAACAGATTTCGCACCAATCAGCGCGCGCATGCGCAGCTAGAATAAAAGAGAAGGGCACGCAAAAAACAGCATCTACATGCTTATATCTTGCCAAGACAATGATCAATCATAGTAGTTTTGTAAACTTTCTATTTGTGTTGTACGTGTAGCTGACTGAACCCGCTTGCGGAGGCCTGGTGACTTTTTGGATCAAACTGGACGACGCAAAACTTGGACGGTTGACAGATTCAAGGAACAACGCAGTCACCGAAACCCCTGAAAATTATGCGTAATTCCGTGTCATTATCAAGAAAAAAAGGCACAAACTCTTCCGTAACAGATGGAACCCTGAACAACTCGATCGATCTCCCGCCCAATTGAAACCATCTGAAGTAAAGGCGGCGATTGAAACGCAACCGCGAGCGGTGCAACAGTTATTGCCTGCGGCCGATCGATGCAGACGGTGGCGTAACGCTGCGAGCTGGCGAAGCGAATCGATTCGTTCTCGCCTCCGGCGGGTTGATGGCGACCGGTCGCAGGCGGTGATGGCGCCATCGACTCCCCCCCTTGACCTCCCTCCTGTAAGCTGCAAGTGAGCTTTGCACGAACACTGGTCTGGTGAGGAGGCTGAGCCGCTGAGGTGAGCAGCCGGACAGGCAGCCTGAGTTCAGGCCGCAATGAAGGCGCCGCAGCGCCATGCGGCGGTGCCTTCACAGCATTGGATCGCAAGTAGTACTACACGGTAACACGCCTTGTGTCTTTCCAAGGCAGATTCTACGGATCCACCTCGGCCTCCATGCGTATTTCGCCGCTGAGATACAAAGGTTCGTGAAAACGTACGGCTGTACGAAGATGCCACATTTGCTTGGTCAAACTATTTTAGCGTCGACTGACAAAGCACGTGGAAATGTTACCATGAACGTATTGGACAACGGATAAATACTAACCTCCATTTCATAATACTTGGCAATTTTGACTTTCACTGTTCATGCTTTGACTAGAAATATTTGTTAAACTTTTTGATTAACTAAATCAATAATGGTATCAATAGAGAGGTTGCAAAAGTACTTAAACGTCAAATGTTTGTGAATGTTTAGGCAAATATTTACAGAAAAGACAAATGGTCAAACTATGAACGGTAAAGTCAAAGTTGTCAAGTATTTTGAAATGGAGGTTAGTAACTTCGCACTTGTTACCTCGGCAGTTCTCCGCTGTTCAGATATTTCTTCTTTTTATTTGTCTTTTTCTTTGCGAGGATTCTTTTTATTTGTCTTCGTTGTCTGCACCGCACCTCTGCTCATGTCATGTGCCCCGTTTTCCTTGAGCGGTTGCAGTTCCAAAACAAGCCTCTCGCTCCTGTTTCCAGCGGCGAGATTTGTGGCAAAGCCATACTAATCCGAGCACGGCACACGGAATCCAAAGACCAGGAAACCGACGCGGCTGCCGAGCCATCGCCGGACCTACTCCCTGGATCGGGAACTGTACTTCCAACCATGGGATTTTGCACTTTGCTCGTGTTTTCAATGCGATTCAGCGCTGAAGCAGCAGTACTCTTGGTAGAGTTAAACGTCAGGGCTCTCGATAGAAACTTCAGCTTCGGCAGTGAGCATGGGGCCGGGATGACCCTGCGCACGGTGCCCGAGGAAAATTTCGGCACCCTGCCAAATCCGGGCCGCAGATGTGCCATGTGCCCATGTTTTTTTCCCAATCTTCTCCAGCTGGTTGCCCACAAGGGCCAGGAGTGACCGAGTGATGGCGAGGCGAGGTGAAGGTTTTGGAAAGAAATGCATGGCAGCATCCTGCCAGAGTGATTACACAACCAAATGAAGAATCGGCTAATGATGACAGGATCACACGATCCGGAGATAGAGTACTGGTAGTATAAGATTAGGTGAAGTGAAGCCATGAATTGTTTGCACTTTGCAGGTCCGAATGCATGGTCCCATGGAACTGCCCTTTCGTTCGCGCGCACAATAGTGGCAGACAAGCAAACGTTAGATCCGATCATGAACCTCTCGATCCTGGTAATCATCTGCGAAGCACCAAAAAAAAAGGTGGAAGGCGGATTCGGTTGAGAAAATAAAGAACTGTAGAAGTATATACGCAGGAAAATAAGGGGAGAGCTTGTGTCTGAATTCCATACCGAGAGAAAGACAGAGTTGTATACGTTTGGATTTAAAATTCGCAGCATGTCGCCGTGAATTTGTTTTGTTTTTTTGTTGAGAAACGTGAGGGAGTCTTTGACGCTCGCGTGTCCGGTTGATATAAACCCCTGGACCCAAACTACCACGAGAAGGGCAGGGACAGAGCGCGCAAGCAACCGCGGTGACATCACCAGCGCAGCGCAGGCAAGGCCCAAAGCTGTGTGTATAGCTTTGCTCTGTTCTCGGCAGCTCGGCTGCTGCAGTGCACGCGCGGCGGGGACAGACGAAAGAAGAAGAAGATGATGCTCGCGTACATGGACCGGGCCGCGGCGGCCGCCGAGCCGGAGGACGCCGGCGAGCCGGTGACCGTGGCGGCGGAAGACGAGGCGGCGAGGGACTTCGGCGGGCTGGTGAGCGCCCGCCCCGCCGCCGTGGTCCGCCCGGCGAGCGCGGACGACGTGGCGAGCGCCATCCGCGCGGCCGCGCAACGGGCGGACCTCACCGTGGCCGCCCGCGGGAACGGGCACTCGGTGGCCGGCCAGGCCATGGCGGAGGGCGGGCTGGTGCTGGACATGCGCGCGCTCGCGCTGCCGCGGCGCATGCAGCTCGTCCGGCCCCCTGGCGGCGGCGCCGCGTTCGCGGACGTGCCCGGCGGCGCGCTGTGGGAGGAGGTGCTCCACTGGGGCGTCAAGAACCACGGCCTGGCGCCGGCGTCGTGGACCGACTACCTCCGGCTCACCGTCGGCGGCACGCTCTCCAACGGCGGCGTGAGCGGGCAGTCCTTCCGCTACGGCCCGCAGGTGTCCAACGTGGCGGAGCTGGAGGTCGTCACCGGCGACGGCGAGTGCCGCGTCTGCTCGCCGTCGTCGCACCCGGACCTCTTCTTCGCCGTCCTCGGTGGGCTCGGCCAGTTCGGCGTCATCACGCGCGCCCGCATCCCGCTCCACCCCGCGCCGCAAACGGTAAGCAGAGCCGAACCGAACCAACACCTCCTCGCCGCCGCCGCGCATTGGAAATCAATTTTTTTAAAAAAAAAACAGACACTGACGGATGGATTGTTCTTGGCCGAACAGGTGCGGTGGACGCGGGTGGTGTACGCGAGCTTCGCGGACTACACGGCGGACGCGGAGTGGCTGGTGACGCGTCCCCCGGACGCGGCGTTCGACTACGTGGAAGGCTTCGCGTTCGTCAACAGCGACGACCCGGTGAACGGCTGGCCGCTGGTGCCCTTCCCCGGCGGCGCCAGGTTCGACCCGTCGCTCCTACCGGCCGGCGCCGGCCCGGTCCTCTACTGCCTGGAGGTGGCCCTGTACCAGCACCACCGGGCCGACGACGACGACGAGGACAAGGTAGGTGCCTGCCGGGCGGGGGCATTCCCGTACTTGCGCCCTGGCGCTGTGGTGGCGTGTACTTTTCTGCGCGGGATGTCTGCCTCCCTCCCTACCCTCGTGTATCTCCCGCTGGATTCGGTGACGGGCGCGGCTGCCGGAACTGCCCCCCGCGAGTCCAGCCAGTGCACCGCACGCACGCACGCACGCACGGCCGCGCCGCGATCTCACCTCACCCGCCGCGATGATGCGCGGTGATCGAATCCGCGCGGTACAATGCGGGCCGTGACGCGATTGCGCTGCCGCCGCCCGTGACCACGCGGATCGCGTCTTTTGTCAGCAGCACAGCAGCGCGCCTCTACTCTTTTGTCCGTCCCCACGCCACCACGGCGGCACGGACGGCACGGCTCGCTTTTCCTCCAACATCTCATTTTTTGACGATTTATCTGGGTTCTTTGTTTTCCCGCAGCAGCAGCAGAAGAAGAAGGTGAGCAGCGCGATGATGGCGCCGCTCAAGTACGTGCGTGGCCTGGAGTTCGGGGCGGACGTCGGGTACGTGGAGTTCCTGTCGCGCGTGAACCGGGTGGAGGAGGAGGCCCGGCGGAACGGCAGCTGGGCGGCGCCGCACCCGTGGCTCAACCTCTTCGTCTCCGCGCGCGACATCCAGGCGTTCGACGCCGCCGTGCTCAAGGGCATGCTCGCCGACGGCATCGACGGGCCCATGCTCGTGTACCCCATGCTCAAGAGCAAGTGAGTCGCTCACTCTTTCCCTGCCGTCCACCCACTCTTTATTTCCGGTCCGGTCCGATCCGACTCGCTCGCTCGCCGATCGCCGCCGTACAGAACAGAACAGAACAGAACAGGCGCCGCAGTTGCGGTTTTTTGACTGGGATTGGATGGGTAGTGGGTGATACGGGGTCCGTCCGTACCTAGCCCTCCGTCCGTCCGTCGCGGCTTCTGTTTTGGATTTAGCCGTGTCGCCTGCCGTCCATTAGGACTAGGAGCCACTAACTCAGGTGTTTGTTACTCATGATTGATAAATTATTGCCCTGGATGGCGGCCACAACAGCACAGTCCGTGTCGGCTGCAAGGGGCCGGCGCTCTGACAGTGCAGCTCGCGCACTGGATACTGCGGACAGAGCTACTTGCATTTTTGTTTTCTTCAGTTTATTTATTTAGTCTGCTAGTAGTAGGATTAAGAAGACAAATCAATCTCTACTCGCTTGTTCGTGTGCACGACGGTTTTGTTATGACCAGGACGCACGCACGGCGCTAATTAAACAAATAACTCGCTGGCTGCAGGTGGGACCCGAACACGTCCGTGGCGCTGCCGGACGGCGAGATCTTCTACCTGGTGGCGCTGCTCCGGTTCTGCCGCGGCGGCGGGCCCGCGGTGGACGAGCTGGTGGCGCAGAACAAGGCGATCCTGGACGCCTGCCGCCGCAACGGCTACGACTTCAAGACCTACTTCCCGAGCTACCGCAGCGAGGCGGAGTGGGCGCGCCACTTCGGCGCCGTCAGGTGGAAGCGCTTCGTCGACCGCAAGGCGCGCTACGACCCGCTCGCCATCCTCGCGCCGGGCCAGAAGATCTTCCCCCGGGCCCCGGCCGCCGCCCCGGGAGGGATCGTGTGATCGATCGCCTTGCGGTTGGCGGTAATGATGGTGATTACGCTGCTGATCCGGGTGATGATGATGATGATGGACGCCGTCGTTGGGGACGGCAATGATGGCGGGAACTGGCTGGGCCATTGTTTGTTAGGTGCAATTTGGTGTGTCTGGAAGGCTGGGGCAAAGCGGCGTCCACTGTGCCTGTGTCTGTGTCTCGCTCTGCAGTGCATGAAGGGGCAAAGGAAAACGAAATGAGAAGCAGCCTTTTCTTGTCCCTCGATCGCTCGTCGTCTCTGCTTTTCCTTTTCCTGGCTTGCGGTTATTCCTCTGCTAATTAACGAGATGGAGACGCAACAAGCGCTCCTCTCGGCGGCCGGACCCAGCTGCATGCCACCGGGATCTTGTGGTTTGGGACCCCTCCCCTCCCTGACGAGCCAGTTGTACTCGTTCGTCTTAATCCCCGAATCCGGCGTCGATCGTCTGCCTCTGTCTGTCCGTCCGTCTCCATGGCGCGCCCGCGTTCGCGATCCAACAGTTCCCGCGCTACCGGCTGGTGGTGGTGGTGCTGGCTGGCTCCGTTCCCCGGGCTGGTCCCCACCCCAGCTTGCCCAGCAACCCACGTGGCGCCCCCGCCCGATCCAAGCGCCGCGACCGCGACGCGCGGGGCCGCCGGGCCGTTGGCTCCGCGCCGCCGTCGCTTTCTTTCCCTTTCCCGAGCACCGATCGATCGCCCGGCTCTCGGCGTTGCGCCACAGCGACGGCCCGGGCGAATCAGCGTGGCGCTCTCGCGCGCGTGCGCAGCGCGCATGCGACGCGCGCGACCGCGTGCTCTCCTCGTCGGGTTGTTGCGGCGGGCGATGTGACGGCCCCGGGTTCACGATCGAGTGGCGTGCCTGGTGCGCTCTGGCGGCGACGCGAGCCGCGGAACGACGCCGACGAACGATACCGTGGCGGCGTGCACGCTCAGCTGACAGCGCCGGCGCCGGCCGTGACGGGCGAATGTTTTCATACAGAGTATTTCGCATGACACATGCATGCTCTGTGGCACGATGGATCGGTTTCTTTCCTTTTCGCGCGGGATTGAATCTGCTGACGTATGCGAGCCCCAACCGCGACAGGTTCTGGCAACACCTGCGCTGGCGCAGCGACAAACCCCACAGTCCACACACGCACGCGCGCTCCCGCCGAAAACGTCGTCCTCTTCCGGCGCGCGCACGTATCGAGCCTAAAACCACTCTGCCGTCGCGCGCGACAGATTAGCGCGGGTTCTGGAACAGAGTGATTTCCTTTTGTTTATATCTTGCTTTGCACACACACATATACATCATCCTCCATTCAATAGCTGTCTGTCAGGCTCCGGCGGCCACGTCCGGTCGGTCACACGTACGCAGAGCCCACACGTCGGCCGGCCAAAAATCGGCAGCCCGATCAATAATCCATTCCATCGATCGCTCATCCATCCGTCCATCGTCCACGGGGAAAAAAAAAAAGAAGACATTCTGCCGCCGATTATTGGCCGAGCCGGATCGAGCTAGTAGTAGCTCCCACGGAATGGATGGATGTGATCGCTGTTGCGCTACAGGCTCCTGCCAACGACGTTGTCGAGGCCGATGATCGCAGTCCATGATTGGTCCCGTCCCGCCACGGAAAGAAAAGAGTTATCAATAGATGAGATGATAAGCGGAAACTTATCCCCGGAATTAGGTGCGCGAGGGCGACGCGAAAGCGCGGATTTGTTTTGACACACCGCCGCCGGAGCTTATCTCCACGGATCGATCGCATCACCAGCAGCAAGAAAATGAAGAACTTAACCGGGTCGTCGTCGTCGTCGTCCTGGCATGCTCGCTCGCTCTACTAGTTTATGAGGCGACGCCCCGGAACCCGGCGCTTTTGGGTGGCAAAAGGCGCGGCTTTGAGATCAGCGATCTCCCGGGAGGATGACACCGCCCGTTTTATAATCCGCCAAGTGGTGCCTTTCTGACAACGCAATCTAGGTGTGATCGAGTAGTGTCAAAGCGACCGTATCCACGCCCAAGCATCCGTAACAGGAGGCTCCCTTTTTTAAAAAAACTTTGGTTCGGATCAGATTATGCAAAAGACGAATGCGAGAGGCGGCCGCGACGGGACTTTTTGGTACGCTGGTTTCGGGCCGTTGGTGCTGCGGAAGTCGTAGGAAAACAAAATTTGGATCGATTATTGGTGCAGCAAAAGTATTGACTGACACTGGGTGAGGAGCTGGAGCTCCATCAAGTCCGCTGTCGTTTCGATCGCTCCGTGGCTACGGACGAAAATGGGCGGGAGGGAATGGTCAAGAGATGACTGTTTATCAGCAGCAGCTGGTTTGTACGTACGTGTTACTGTCATGGACGGTTGTTTATGCCGAGAGCGGCTTGACTTGGGGAGAGAGCATGGTGTCACGCTTTGTTTTGATCGGCGTTTGCGAGCCGCGTTTGTCAAAACCAGATTGACGGAACAAGCACCACCAACCGCGAAAGGAAGTTACCAACTTTTTTTTAGATAATGGGAAAAAGAGCATCCCGGCAAAAGGAACTTACCATTATCCGAAGCGAAACTATGCTGAATAGAAAGAGCATCGATCATTTGGTTTTAATCAGCCTGCTCAACTGACCATCGTTTCGAAAGAGACGGCCTGATCGCGTCATTTCTCGCTCGCTCATTGGTAAGGACCATCGATCGATCATGCACACGGAAAAAAGAGGATGGCCACGTGTCGCACTGCCGTTCTCCCGATGGTGGAGGCAACTCATGTGTGAGAGCCAACTGGCAGCGTAACTCTCGTGATAATGTGTGGCACAGGAGCCTGCGACGTCCTACTTTGAATTGAGTTAATTAATCAGTTGTAGCCACTGGTCAATAGTGCAGCTAGCGATCCATCAGGCGGAATGAACAGCATCGTGTTTGTGCTGAAAGGGCGAAACACCTAGCAGTCTAGCACTGCTGATACAGTACATTACTCAATGAGAACCAGGCAGGCAGCTACAGATCCAACAAAGGAGATCTTTTAAAATTGTTGCTGCCTGCTTTCCTCTTTTTATCAAGTTTGATGGTGGATGGCTCAGCCATGGAGATGGAGCCCCTAGCTAGGGTTCTTTCTATTAATGCCCTACAGATCATGCATGTTCTTGCGGTGGCCGAATTAAGCTGCGTGTTATTCAATCGACAGATGGGCGTGTTCATCAAGTTTTTATAGTTAGCTTCCTGTGGGAAACACTTGAACGTGATTACATAGCTCTTGTTTCCATAATAGTAGGAAAAATATCTTTCATGACTAAAGTGAATATATATACATTAGTCGCCATTGTAGAATTTTTTATACTTGAGGATTTCTGAAACAAAATCTCATTTTCACTCCAGCTTTCTTTCTTTCTATTTTCCCCGGAATGCGAACCAATGCAAGTAGAGTGGTGGGAATATTGGACCACAGCATGCAGAGTACACTTTCACTAGCAGCAGTTCTACCTCTACTTCAAATCGGTCAATTTGACGTCCATTTTTTGATGAGCACGGACACATTGGGTTTGCCGGCCCCTACAACTTTTGGACCGTGAGATCTGGAACTCAGGGACAGGGAGGAAAGTGAAACCATGCTCTGCCCATTTTCACACGCAGGGAGAAATTGCCAAATACCAAGTGCCACATTTTCCGGAAGAAGTTGCTGCTCCTAGTTGCTTTGCCACTACCAACTTATGGTTGACGTACAGTGTATGTAATCAGGCACGGCATGACGATGTAATCATGGATCATGAGTAACCCAAAGGCACAAATAAGTTGCTGCTCTTGAGACTTATGACAAGACTAAAGCACTTTGGACTGGGAGTTACTGGGTCCACAACACAGCAGCTAGTAGCTGCACCTTTCTTGGAGTTGACCTTAGCTCTTGGTCCCTGAGCATCAGATCCGACAGGTGATAAAACTGATAATGTGCTCGTGTGTAGTGAGCAGAAAGTGGGGGTTGTCATGTAAAGCATAATTCCAATATACAGCGAGTTGTTTGCATCTTTCTTTGACAGGACATGAACATCAGCTAATTCTTGTTGTGTTTGCCATCATCTCATGTAGCTAGGGACGTGGAAAGATCGTGAAACAGATATGCTAGTTCATGCTCCTTGACAGCAGTTGGATATATTGTGACAAGGTGCTAGCTATGTTATCAGTTTCCCAGGTACACTCATGCAGTCCCTCGCAAAAAAAAAAAAAAAGGTACACTCATGCAGCAAGTTAGGCTTTCGGTAAGGAAAATGCTGGTGCATGAAGAAAACAGGTTAGTGCCGTCAATTACTAGGCATGATGAATGTAGACAACGGTTGGAGCCTTCGCGGGAAAGGTGGCCACCTGCGACAAAGTTGAACCACCAATAACGACATGATTTGGTTTGTACTAATAGCTAGGTTTTAAATGACTTCAAAATTGACGCGCGCGCGAGTATTTCGTGTTCTCTTTTGTTGGGCAATATGGTTGAATCAAAATGATACACTACAACGTTTTAGGGCTAATGCCACCAATTTTTTTGCAACAATGTGATGTTGGTTGCAATACATAGAGCCTATTGCGACAGTTGTCAATTTTAGTTGCAATAGAAGCACATGTTGCCACTGATTGTGTAGTGTTGCGATTTGAATTTTGATAGTTGCAATAGCTACTATATATCGCAACAAATAAATTTGTGTTGCATTTACGGCATAGTTATTGCCATGTTTTTTCTAATGGTTGCAATAGTTGAGAATGTCGCAACGAATATAGAACGTTGCTATTAGTGCTATTGTGTGTTGCCAAAAGTTTATGTTATGGCAATATAAATCTGAATTGTTGCAAAAAGAGTCTTAGATATAGCATCGCAAACCTGGATCGTTGCAATAACTCTTAGACATTGCAACGAAAACCAAAATCGTTGCCACTGATTGTGTAGTGTTGCAATTTAGTTTGAAAGAGTTCAAATTTGAAATTCAAACTTTCAAACGATCTCGGATGGACAAACGACTAAAATAAAAGTTGTAGATCTCGAAAAGTTATGAAACTTTGTATTTGACAACTTTCCTATTTGAATTCATTTAGGGCCTCAAACAAGCACTTGACACTTGGTTTAATCTAATATATTTGGACTCAAAACAGAACATGGGCACATGTGATGCTGTGGTGTAGTGGTAGAGGGGCTCCATGTGCAAGCTGGAGGTTGTGGGTTTGAATCCTGCCGGTCGCGTAGTGTGTGAAAAATGCCACAATTGCGACTTGATGATGGTAACAGATGGGCTGGCTGATGGGCCCTCCCCTCATTAAAAAATATTTTTGATATTTTTAAAACGTGTTTTTCAATTCAAAATTTCTACCATACGTTGTTGAAATAACCACTATAGCAACAACGATTGTGGCGTTGTGTGTGCAAGCTATCGCCACACACCACACGTCGTTGCAACATACCAAAGTTATGGTAATGTCTCAAAAAGGTGTTGCGATACCCTATTGCATCGGCCGCACTTGCAACACCTCCCAACGCCTATATTTAGTTGCAATTGCTTAATATTGCATCAAAAATACCCATATTGCAACACTTTTGAGCCGTGGTGCCAGGGTAATTTCTTGTAGTGATATGATTCTTAACAATGCATAAGTTATTACTCGTATGCATGTGATCTTTAGAGATGATTCACTCATGGGTGCTTTTTCTTTGGAAGAGAATTTCATTGATATTATAGCTTTTTTTTTCGAAAACATAGGAGAGCGCGCTTCATTATATTTAGAAGAAATAAGGGACAAGAACCCAAAACACCACTCACCTCACACACGCTGTCACAAAATTACATTCGCGCCTTTACATCATCATTTGATTACATAAGCCACCGAAATAACGCCAACTCTAGTGATGAGAGACAATAAACCTTGAAAGAGCAGTAAATTCCACCATCTAGGATCACAAGCCCAGATGGATATGCCACGGACGAGAATTCCAATCTGAACAAACATGGTCATCTCACCATCTACAACCGTCATCCTCATCTCCGACGGGGGAAAACTAAAAACCAATCTTTTGGCAAAAGGGGGGTAGACTGGCCTTCCACATGCAAATACGTGAACTTGCCGCCGAGCTCGTCGTGTCCCACATATCTTGCGGATGTCGTGTGTTGAAACAACAGGGAGAGTCTTTGCTTGAAATGGTTGGATTTTTGTGTTTTTACCCCTGGTTTGCCTCTCAATTGCGATTTTACCCCTTCTTTTTTAACTTTGCGATTTTACTCTGGTTTTTCAAATTGAAGCGTGACTTTGCACTTATCAGGGGTAAAATCGCAATAAAAAAAATTACGATTTTACCCTTGGTAGGGGTAAACTTTGTCTTCGTTTTGAAATTCTAAGGGTAAAATCGTAAACCCTAAATTTCAGGGGTAAAATCGCAGTTGGAAGGCAAAGTAGAGGTAAAAACGCAATAGCCCCAAGAATGATTACCATCATGTTGCTTTTGGTTCTTTTGAATTTTGTTTCGTGGTTAATAATGAACATCTATATGCATTGATCGATGCAGAGCTTGATATATTGAAATATTTTTTTCTCTAGCAAGGAATATGTAGATTACCTGGAACTTTCAGCCTGAAAAATTAGTGAAGTTGGTCTTTTTTTAAAAAATTAGATAATTAAGTTGGGCTTATATGGTCATATTTATAAGACCGTTGGACACCTTGTTGCAGCCCAGACCTGGCCCATCATCCATGGATCCCAGTCCAGACAAGCCCAAAGAAATAACTATAATTAGTAGATCTTATTTGCAGTATCATTTTCTAATTATCTATAGTACTCCTCCCAAAAGATACATCACCGTGAGACAAGGAGGTGTTCAGCATAAAGGGTTAATGATGACCCATTGCTTCCGAATCTACCTTGCCGTAGACCGGCTTTGCCATGCATTCTTGCTCTGGATCACTGCACAGCTGAGAACATCCCTGCTCGGCTCGAATTTAAGCTTTCTGAATCAGAATTCCTGAAACAGGGAACGGAAGCAGCCCAGCTTTCCACCGTATCTCCGCCCCAGCCTTGGGTCACGCGTTCCAAGGAGATTTGCCACTCGACTTTTACCAAATTACATACTACTACTAGTATTAACATGCAGGCAGATATCGGTTTAGCTGACAACGCACTTTAATTTAGAATCAGTGGACTCTGCTCGCCGTGCATGTGCAGCCATGCAGTTTAAGCATTGAACAAGTCCTTTAAGAGTGTACAGTACTGCTAGATGGATACTAGTCCTAGAGTCTTAACAGCAGGGGAATTGATCTTGACGATTTGATGTATAGTTAAGTCGGTCGGCGTGCAGGTGGACACACACAGGCACAGCTGCGCTGCCATCGCCACTGAATCACTGATGACAGAAGAGAACTGTGCTGCAAACTGCCGTTGCTAGCTTCGACGACAGGATCAGCAGGGTTCCCGGAGGAGCTCCGCGGCGTGAAAAGGGCGAGCGCCAATCCGCCAAAGCGAACGAAAGCGGTAAAGGCCGTCCGCTTCCCCATCCCAGGTTTCGCATGCATGGCATGCCATCCATGGCTGCTTTGCTTTGCTTTCGAGGCTATCAAGCAGGCATCAGCAAAACGAGCGGCAGCGTCAATAAAGCGAAAGATTCCGAGGCAAGTGAACACGAGGGATGGATACTCTGACAAGTGAGAAGCCATGCACAGGGCCTCGAAATCTAGTGTGCTCAGTAACAATAATTATTGCCAGCGCACCCCATTAGTTGTGTGTATGATGTGAGAGAGATGAATGAATGAATGAATGAATGCGTGCGGCAGCGAATCTAGTGCTGACAAGTCGGCTTTGTACTGCAGAACGTAGATAGGGCTTCTTTTGGGTGTTCAAAGTTGATGTGTTGCGGGTGCAGTGCAGAGGCGATTCTCCTCCTCAGAAAGCGCAAAGCTTTTTCGAAATCAAAGATGCGGCCTTTTTCTCCCCCTCCATCTCTCGACCTCCCTTTCTCGTGATACTGCGTTTTGTCATGGTGCCTACAGTGTTTGCATCTTTTTATCTCTGAATTTACTACTAGGAGTAGCTGTCATCGTCTCTTGAGAGCGGAGACACATGTCGCATCTCTGAACTCTTGTGAAGAGTTCAAAATCAACAGATATAGTGTGGGCCAAGTTGGAATGGTTCATCATGCTCATTAAATCGGCAATTATTCCTAATAGTAATTGAAAAAAAGAACAAGAAACAAATATTAAGAACCTCATAAGAATGTTCTTCTTTGAAATATTTAAAACTGTAATTTGCGTTTTCTAGTACTCGAATAATTAAGAACCACATCACACAAGTTATCCTCATAGCCTACCCTTTTAAATTAAATTAACGTGGTTCCTTATTCCTAAGTTAAGTTCAAAGAGCCTTGCTCTGCAAATTCAAGGAAAAGAAACTTCGAAGAGTGTGTTGTGCATCGTCGTCTTCTGCTACGACATTTCTCATAGAGCATCTCTTTTTGTGACATTATAGAAACAGAGCTGCCTTTTTCTGTCGTGGCCACCACCATATTGGCGCGTATGTCAAATGGTCCAAGTCAAATGTCAACTCAGCAGCCATATGGAATATGCAAATGAAAGGAAAAGATAGATTTGGGCTGGAGTCTTTTCATGACAACAGAATCTGATTCTCCATGCACTAGGTGCAAATCTACTTGAACTCGGTGCGTGCCCACAGCTGGCGTGTGCATGGTTTTGCCAACATGTATGCAATACTAAAAATGTGCGTATCTAAAAATGATTCGTTAGATGGGCCTAAAAACCAGCATGAGTTTCGTTGTGTCATGAGTAAGTGTTGCAACAATTTTATTTTGCTCATTTCGTTACTGGCAGTACTTACATTTCACTTCTGCGAGCAGCTTCTCCGAAAGCAGATAAAGCTTAAGATCCATGAGAAGAACAGGAACATCGTAGATTTGATGTTTACAGAGAGCTTCAGATGCTGTACATGGACCAGGTGGCAAGACTGCCGGAGATACCCTGCAAAGATCTAGACAAGCAGCAAAAGAAGGTGCCTAGATCATCGATGTAAAGAAACTCCCAAACAGAGAACCCCTCCTTAAAAGGAGCGTAACCAGGATTGCTGCAAAAGGAACAACCCCTGTTTTTCTCTCCATCTCTCCCTGCCCGTGCAATTATAGCTCCATGATTACACTCCCCAACACCACAAAACAGTGGGGAATCTTACTAGTGCTAGTACTCTAACTCTTTCTTTTCTTCAAGTTATGTGTGTCTAAAAGGTTGACATGGGCTCAAACACTTGTTCACCTGCTTACGAGGAGGATCTACTTCCCCTTTCTCCTGTTCGGCGCCTCTGCCTCTGCGCCCATGCATGGCATGGCATGGCATGCACGCAAGCTTCCCATCAAGTTAGGCATCAACAAAGGTGATGGACATTGTTGGTTTTGGAGAGGGAACTGACTTTAAGGAGTGAGTAGGCCAGCCTACATGACACCGCTCACAAGGCAGAGAGAAAAAAAATGGCACGATCGTTTTTTTCCAAAAAAAAAAAAGATAACGATCTCGTGATGTACAGGAAAATAACAGAACATGTATGTTCTAGTTTCTAGAATGTTCTTGCTACGATTTAAATTAGCCCAACTTTCATGTCGAAATCCTGATTAAATAAATGTTGCAAAACATTGTACGTAGGTTCATAAAAGAATAAGTTCAGCAATACGTACTACACAAAAGCAGTGCAGCGCTCATTTACAAAAGCATAGTTTTGTTCCACATACGTATAAAATGCGACATTGGCGTTCTGAACACCACAGGGGTACATTTCAAATTTTTTAAAAAAAAACACCACAGGGGTAGTAGTAGCTTTTGCTTTCCATAAGATAACTTTGAAAACAAAACGGCAATGATGCCATTGGACAAGGCAGAATCGCGCTACCTCTGCTTTCGTCCAGCTTTTCTCCCAAGATACCCAAGCAGAAAACGCCGTTGGCTTGGCCACCAGAATCTCGCAAAAGGCGTTGGCGAGCACGCTCCCCGGCGGGGGCTCGGCTCGCCGGCCGGGAAGATAGCGGCCGAGCCGAGCGGCTTTATCTGGGACGAGCTGGGGCGATGCATGGACGCTCGCTTGCTTTTCCAGCTTGTTGCGTGGATCGCATGGGGCATGTAAATTAGTCGGATTCTCTTCGCGAGTCCCCAGGTTGATTGTTGTTTAGTTTGGGTGCAAAAGCGAGCTTATCGGACTGGTAGGCAGCGCTGAGATTTTCCTTTCCTTCTTTCCACAGAAGCACGAGAGCAGATGCGATTTGCACTTTCTTGCTTTGCCATTTTTAAACACGATTTCACCTGGATGCTTGTAAACAATTGTCACGAGAGTGGGGTTACAACTTTCAGTGTACGAGTGGACAAGTGGTGCTGAGAGAGAGAAGCCCGTGTTCCTTGACTCGTGTGTGTGTGAGAGAGAAGCCCATCCCTTGACTCATATGGTTGGCCCATTATACATCCCAACTGTTGCGGCAATTGAGCCCATAAGGCAAGTCAAATGTATATTTTTGGAGGAAGTCTTATTTACCTCTCTCAACTCTCATAGGACTTGCAACTTTTACCTCTAATTATAAAACCGGGTAGCCTAACTTCCTGAACTCGAGTATGCGGTGCAAGTTACCTCTCTGGGCGGTATTGAGAGCGGTTTTGTCCCATATGACATATGTTGGCCCATATGTCAGTGCCACGTCACCTCTTCTCTTTCTCTCTCTCCCTTTCTTTCTCTTCCTTCCTGCTGAATTGTGGCCTTTGCCGGCATTTCGTTGAACCCACTCGCAGCAATGGCGAGCTCGAAGGTGTTTGCAAACCGCACTGCGAGACTTGGGGGCAGCGACGCATGAAAGCGGAGGCGTGGGGGCGGCGATCCCGGCGCGAGCTTTCATGCGTCGCCCCACACCTCCGCCTGACTCCCTGAACTAGGATGTAAAAGTCAGGCTACCCGATTTTGTTATTGGAGGTAAAAGTTGCAACTCGTATGAGAGTTGAGGGAGGTAAATAGGGCTTCTTCCTATATTTTTTGCATGGTTCATGCTACACGAGATTCAAGGTAGTGCACTTCGACAGATTCATACGGAATCCAATTCAATGACATAAGTTTGACCTTGAGAGGAGTCAGTTCAATGTCAATATTTGCGATAATGGGATTCATATGATCAACTGTGAGGACATGTACATATGAGACGTGTCTTTACCGTGTGACTGGCTTAGGAGATGGGTTGCGGAAGAAGTTTGAATTCTATACTTTAAACGGATCTTTCTTTCGAACGGTTCATTTTTATTTTGAGTAAGTATCAACCACAATGTTTTTATTAAGAGTTTTAGCCAGAAACGCTCATCACTGATATATTTGAACCACAACAATCAGGTATAAAATGCACCAATTCCAACGCAACTAGTATCTCGCACCCATTGCAAGGCTCACTATAGCCCAAGAACTTACACGGTGTCAGTCACATCTGGGCCACACCATCGTCCTCATCCTCAGTGATGGAGCTTCTTTTGAACTAAAAAGGGGGTCCTGCCCCCCCCCCCCCCCCCCCCCCCCCCCCCCCCCCCAAAAAAAAAAACTATCATCAAATCTCTTGATGGCACACCGATAAATATGCTATTAATGCTAATGAAACACTAATAAGCCAATTACTTTTGCACTGATAAAGATCTAATATATAATTATTGCTTAACAGTCCCCCTAGTATGGAGTTCGAGCTCCGTCACTGCTCATGCTCTTCCATCATGTTCGAGCACGTGGAGTTCTCCCTTCGTTTCAACCATAATGTTATTTAAAATCAATGCTTCAAACGGGATATCTACATATTTATCTTTAAGATACCAACATTTTTGAATATTTGTTTTTACATTTTCAATATATTGGTGTCAGTATAATCCAAAAATGTTGGGCTTGTGTAGTTTGGACCTGTTGAGCGGCGGCGCGCCTGTGCTGCTGCTGTAGTGCTGTGAATGCAAAACAGTCATCAAGGCCTGACCTCCTGAGGCCCACCACTCGCGTGAAGTCAGTCAGTCCAAGAACAAGCTTCCATTGGGGGCTGCATTTCCGTCGTAGCGCGCTGCATTCGGCCTAATGAGCTAATGGGCTGCATTACGTCCAAGCTTGTGCGGTCCCAATATTTGGTCCCGTACAGGAGTCCGCAAAGCCTGCACGGCGCGCGCGTCCCGGAGAGCAGCAAACACGCTTCTCTCCAGAAATTTCACCGGCCGACCCCCAGCGTCCGTCCGATGTAGCAGGCGTCCAGGCACGTAAAACTCCATCATCACCGCCCGTGCGTGCACCGGGAGAACGTTACCCGACGGCACGGGGCACGTACCCTTCCCGCGACCCTGCCGTGTCCGCCTGGTCTGCCCCACGCTCGATCATCTATCTCCCCGCTGCCGTGGGCGATCGGCAACTGCATATACGCTCCTACCCAACCCTGGACGCTAGCGCGGCGCGCCGAGACCTGCAGGCCGGCGGTCGGGCCCGGCGCTTCTTCCGGGGGCCGGGCGTGAGGGAGGGTGTCTGTCTCGTTGCGCGCTCCATGTGACGGCATGATTGCGCCGTGCGGGAGGCTGCTAGCTGGACCAGACGGCGACGTCGCCCTGTCGCCGTGCACGCGCAAGAGGGGCTCGATCGATCCGCCGCGGTGGATATTCCGGTTAGGTCCGCGCGCTGGCCGTTACGTCGTGCTCTGCCCATGCGTGCACCAGTGCGACGTGATGCTGACGTGGGTCATGGGTGTGCTAGGCTGCTAGCTGTGGAAGATATCGATCGGCCGGGTTGGCTTGGTGCTATTCCAAGGGGCACGTACGTAAGCAGTGTGTAAATAACATTTTGGTCTCTCCTACATTTCAAAAAAATATATAAAATGGTCTTCTACGTATGCCTCAGATCACGTACAAGATTAGCAGGAAAATTGACTAAAATAGCAAGGTTAATTTCAGATAGCCGCCCCACCCCCCAAATAAACACGAAAACATATGCCTGATTCGCATTAGACACGAATACGTGGATAGCTGAACATGTAAGCACAAAACACACCTTTTTGGATCCACAAGAAAGGGACGGGAGAACGAGCCTCCACCTTGTTGGAAGATTACGGAAGATATATACATACGGGTGGTGCCACTTACTAATTGTCAATGCCCCATCCACGACCACAATAATCCTGCTTTCAGCGAGAGGCGTTCGACGGTCTTAATTCGAAGAGTGTATCTAAATTTTGGCACAGCCTCACCAATGACAAACTCAGAACAGAAACGCTTCATCAACGTTGAATTAGCTTGCGTTGCTCTTTATGTATTCATGCATGGCCCTCCTCGAGGCACACGTACGATGCATTTGCTGAGACATTCCTCTCTAATACTAATGCGCAGCGCATGCATGTCTTCATGTGCTTTCCTATTGATTGGCGACAAATACTAGCAGTGATCCTCTAACAATTCTGCATTGCAAAATGCTTTATGTATATGATCCTTGTTACTTTATTCCGACCAAGTGTTTTGGTCACTTTAATTAATTGATATATGAACCATAATCTAATTATTTTTAGCCATTAGATTTTCTGATTGTAAAGAAATCTACCAAATGAGTCGTACCTATATAGCACTACCAGCACACTTCTGCATTCTCAGTTTGTCTATCACGTCCCATATTTATCGCTAGCCAGCCGTTGTGGCTTTACTGCCCACAAGGGTGAATCTTCTATCCTTAATTACTCGACAACGGTCTTTGATCAATGACGTTTGTTTGCAGCTAATAGATATGGAAGCGCCTACGATGCAATCCATATGAAAACTATATATTGTTCATCTGTTTCTGCGAAAGCAAAGCATTTCTGGGACCTCTCATATGCTCTCCATCAACTTATGGATTAGGAAGAAAGAGATGGGCCAACTGCCGGTCACCTTCTCCTTTGGGGGAAAAACCCATTTTTTGAAGCAAGTGGAACCTTATGTCTGGTTCCATTTTGTTCATTCCATACAACTCGATAGTTGCACTATACCTCCCTCCAAAAGACAGACAGTTGTTAACCTTAAACAAACTGGTACTAGGTGTGTCCTTGGAACCAAGCTATCGTCTTGGCCAGAAGAACAACAACAAGAAGAAAAGAGACCTCTATGGATCGGTGAAGATGGCTTTGGACACAGAAAAAGGTAGCCTCTTGTGTGGTGCAAGCTTACAAATATGCATGCACATAACAGTATGACTGGCGCCGTCCATCAGTCTTTTTTTTTTCTTTTTTTTGTGATGGGCCGTCCATCAGTCGACAATCAAGGAAGCAAAACTAAAACGAGATGAGATCCCAAACGGTTGCATGGACAATTTCACAGTGAATCAAACGTTCAGTAATTTAATTACGAGCTTATTTACAGATCAAAAAGATGCTCATTTTCTCCTGGGGATATACGCATATGTGCCCTTCATCACCACATGCAATGCTTACACCATTACAACGGCTCCTAAAGAAGCCTCTGAGTCATGTTGTCCTGTTGCTCCCATGCCGATCTAACAGTCCATATCATCGTGTAAAAAGGTCCTGTTGTCCTGTTGCTCCCATGCCGATCTAACAGTGAAGCAAGAGACGAGACCTTTTGCAACGTCGTCCTATCCTGGACCACGGACAGCTGCAAACACTTGTCCACTGGTTCCTCACCTCCAAAACCCTAACAGCGCCATGCACGTGAACACCCTCCACATGCCTCTCATCCTAATCCCAGATTTACCCACGTTAACAGTGTTACATCCGCATGCACATGTAAAGCCCTCTTCCTATATAAGCAGGCCCTAGCTACCGTCGTAGAACGCAGCAACACATTCTCCCTTACAGAACTATTTCGAGCTAGCTACCTGGGTAAGTAAGTCGTCGTTGCCATGGCCAAGATGGTGTTGCTCCCCGTGCTCCTCTCCTTCCTCCTCCTGCCCTTCGCCTCCCTGGCGCTGACGCAGGACTTCTGTGTCGCCGACCTGACCTGCAGCGACACGCCGGCCGGGTACCCGTGCAAGGCCGGCGCCACCGCCGGGGACTTCGCCTACCACGGCCTCGCCGCCGCCGGCAACACCACCAACATCATCAAGGCCGCCGTGACCCCGGCATTCGTCGGCCAGTTCCCGGGCGTGAACGGGCTCGGCATCTCGGCGGCCAGGCTCGACATCGCCCCGGGCGGCGTCGTGCCGATCCATACCCACCCGGCCGGCTCCGAGCTCCTCTTCGTCACCCAGGGCACCGTCGCCGCCGGCTTCATCTCCTCCGGCGCCAACACCGTGTACACAAAGACGCTCTACGCCGGCGACATCATGGTGTTCCCCCAGGGCCTGCTCCACTACCAGTACAACGCCGGCACCGGCCCCGCCGTGGCGCTCGTCGCATTCAGCAGCCCCAACCCCGGCCTGCAGATCACCGACTTCGCGCTCTTCGCGAACAACCTCCCGTCGGCCGTCGTGGAGAAGGTGACCTTCTTGGACGACGCGACAGTGAAGAAGCTCAAATCCGTGCTCGGTGGCAGCGGCTAAGTTTGTTCTCGGACATGCAGGGATAAGTGGTTGTCGTCTTTGTCGTTGTGTCTGCTATGATGATGAGTGCACCTCTTGTCGTTTGATACAAGTCTGCTGGTCGTTTCCATGTTAACTTGGTCCATGTTATTTTCATATTTCAGGTTGTATTAATTCACTACCATTTTAATATGTTGTAAGAAAAAAAGTTAAAATGTGCAATTGAGTCATGTCTGACGGATTTTGTATCCCTCCATATATATGTGACTTCTCATTGGGTCGATTACGGTTACGGCTAAGTTATTAGAACGTTGGATTGCATATGTGTTCGTGGTTTCTTGGCATATGCTGAATTTGTAATATTATAACAGTCTCAGCTCAGACGAGTATAACCCGCCAACATTTTGTGACCAAAGTTTTGCTCTTGTTTTTTTTTTTTTTTTGATAACACAGTAGTACAACTCAGACACTCACAACGTATGCACAATCACCCCTATGAACGTACAAACGCAAACATTGGTTTTGCTTTCGTTGACAGAGAGTGTGTCCTGGGCTAGCTACCACCTTTCTGTATCCTGCTTCTAAAAGATCCCCAGCCTCTAAACTAAGATGAAGGGAAATTTTGTGCTGCTTTATAACTTCATTCATATTCCATTCTAAGAGATCACAACAAAGTGCACTATCATATTCCATTCTAATATGATATATAGTAATCTTATAATCCTAAATTCTAACTTAAGATAATTGCTCGATCTTTCCCTCTTCACCATTTTATAAAAAATCTTAACAGCACTTTATGATATGATCTATAAGATTGTTGGCATGCGACTTGCTCTAATTTTCTTTTTTTCAGAGACATGTGACGTGCTCTAGGTTTTTTTTTTTTGGGGGGGGGGGGGGGGGAGAATGTGACGTGCTCTAATGAACTAACAATCCATTGCATAATTTTTAGGGCATTTGCGTTTCTACCCTGGTCAGCCTTCTAATTGCGGTTTTATCATTTCTTTTTCAACTTTGGGATTTTATCCCTGGTTTTTCAAACTGAAGCAAAAAATTACCCTTGTGGTTGCGATTTTACCTATGATTGTAAGGCAAATCAGGGGTAAAATCGCAACCACTGGGTAAACTCTTGCTTCTGTTTGAGAAACTAGGAGCAAAATAGCAAATTTGAAAAAAGGGATAAAATCACAATCGGGAGGCAAAACCAAGGACAGAAACACAATATTTCCTAACTTTTTTCAGAGGTCCATTGCACAAAATAAGTGGAATTGCTTGTCAACTTGGGCCCAAAAAAGGCAGCCTAATGGGCTTCATTTCTTGGACTGAGTTCTCAAAAGACCAGCCCGTCGACAAGTCAGCACATATTTTCAATTTGACAGAGAATTGTTATTGCACCTCTATATTTCTTCTAACAAAAAGCGTAGGGATGTCAACGGCTACCTGTTACCCGAAACCCGACAGGGAAAAACAAAAAGGGTAGGGATGTCAAAGGGTAGGAATTGTTATTGTGCCTCTATATTTCTTCTAACAAAAAGGGTAGGGGACGGGCAAGGGATGAACTTCAGCCCCGCGGGGAAAAACAACAGCCATACAGTACATCTTATATAGTAAAATAATTTTCATTCTAGGTTTGATCAAAAGCAAATATCTCTATCTCTGATCTTAAATTTTAAAAGAAGATTTATGATTTTTCAGATTCGTTGTAAGAAATACTTTTATATTTAATTCACATGTTATCTAACACATTAGGGCTGAAAGATAAACACGTTTGACTTTGGCAAAAACTAAAAATGCTACTAATTTGAAACGGTTGTAGCATGATACTATTGGTGCTATATATACATTCCCAGCATCATAAGCACAGCCCCAAAGTCCCAGATTCAGACACGTGATCAAAAGTTCCAATCGAATTTGTTTACAGTTTACGGTGCTAGTAGATACTAGAGAGATGAGATAGATTAGATACTTCCGCCGAAAGGGACGGCAAAGAGAGATAGCAAAGATGATGGGCCGACGTCACGCTGCAAATTTGTGGATGCCTTACCTGTCGACGAACAAACGTTCAGCACCTAGCCTCATCAAATTCTCGATTCACACACTTGCACTGCACATTGCGACGAATGCCAGGGCGCCACGTATAGTCCCTTCCCCCATAAGTACGTAGGCACTCCTCAAGAATCTGAATCACACGTCTGAACTCACAAACATCAAGAAAACCTCGCTCGTAAGCTAGCCCGGCCCGTCAACCATGGCCAACGCCGTGCTCGTCCTCCACCTCGCCATCGTCGTGTCGATGCTCTCCCTGCAGCCCTCCGCCTCCCTCGCCACCATGACCCAGGACTTCTGCGTCGCCGACCTGACGATGAGCGAGACGCCGGTGGGCTTCCCGTGCAAGCCGGAGGCCTCCGTCACCGCCGCCGACTTCCACAACAGCGGCCTGGCCGCCGCCGGCCCGGTGCTCGACCCGTTCCAGACCGGCCTGGCCACGGCCTTCGTCCACCGCTTCCCGGGCCTGAACGGGCTCGGCCTCGGCGCCACGCGCGTCGACATCCACCCGGGCGGCATGGTGCCGCTGCACACGCACCCGGCGGGCTCCGAGCTGCTCTTCGTCATGGAGGGCGCCGTGTCTGCCGGCTTCATCAGCGGCGCGACCAACAAGGTGTACGTGCAGAAGGTGGGCAAGGGCGAGCTGTTCGTGTTCCCGCAGGGCCTCGTCCACTTCCAGTACAACATCGGCAACGCGACGGCGACGGCGATCGCCGTGTACAGCAGCCACAACCCCGGCTTGCAGGCCGTGGATTTCGCGCTCTTCAAGAGCGACCTGCCGTCGGACGTCGTGGAGAAGATCACCTTCGTGAACGGTCAGGAGGTCAAGAGGCTCAAGGCGCTGTTCGGCGGGAGCGGCTAAACCATTCCCCAGGAGCGGTAGGGAAAGGTGGTTAGTGTGTCTCAGTGTCTGTGACAAAGGAAATATATGTATCCATAAGTCAGAGCAATCTGACCGCGTCTTCATTCCTCAAGTGTGATGCTGGTTGTATGATTCAGATGACACGGGTTCACAAAGGTTGTGCTTAAACTTCAGATAATTTCGCGAGTTTCTATTTCAAAATGGAAGAACACACAGCCTTTTCGCTTAAGCACCAAGCGTTTTTTTCTTTATTAAATCTATTTGAAATGATAAATGGCATTCACAGGTAACGCTGCAATTTTTTACAAAAAAAATGTTTAAGGAATTCTGTCACTGTTTCCATTCTTGTTTTATATCTCTGAGGATTAAACCGGTCTTGTTGCGAAAAGAGACGAGATTCTGATTGCTTGATCCCTCCATGGGGGAAAAGGCAAGATCCTGTGATGCGTTTGTGCCAATCTTGTAAGGCACGCAACAGATACGAGCATACTTCATTAGGGAGGGAAAAACAAAGGATCTGGGCGTATCTTGTGATGCAGTGTTATGCAAATCTTTGCTAGTAAGGCACGCACCGCGTAGGAGCACACGATTCTTGAGGCCATGTTTGCAGTTGCTATGTAGTGCTGCCTGCGTTGATCCATCATAATAATATACTCACTTTGAGCCCAAATATTTTGCAAAATTAATTCATTTGGTTAGTATGCACGTTCTGATTTATGAAATAAATAAGGATAATATTTTTTTTAGGGTCAACCGGGGGGGGGGGGGGGGGGGGGGGGGGGGGGGGGGGGGGGGGGAGATTTTCCCACCTGATTTCCGTTAGATTCATAATGGAGGCTTAGCTAGCTAAGCAAAATTTACATGATTTTCAGCAAAACATAAAAAGCGTTTACATAGGTGAGAAGGATTGACACCATTTGTCAACAACCCAGTCTTCGTTTCAGGGTAGTCGACATCGCCAAAGGCTTGCGGCTTCTTTGCAATCATGTAGTAGGCGAGAACACAATTTCATGACGGTGCTTCCAGATTTGCCAGCAGCATAGCAGGATGTAGCATGGGTAATGCGCCTTGGGGATGGTCCTGGGGCAAGGTATGTTCCACAGCTGTTTGACAGAGGAGTTGGGGGGTGGGGAGCACCTGATCGCAGTCCAAAAAGCGCAGGAGAATGGGTATTCAAAAATCAGGTGATCAGCAGTTTCTTCACCAGAGTTGCACACTTCACAGGTGGCGTCATCTAATAGTTTTCTTGAGTAGGTTCGATTTGCACTGAATCCTTTCTTGTACCAACAGCCAACCAAAGAACTGTACAGAGGAGGTGCACGGTTCTGCCACACAAACTCAAAGAACTCACATGGTGATTCGTTTGCGTTGGTGAGCATTTGTAGATGGGAGCTGACCTCAGGTTATCTTCGGCATCAAGCAGGGGGCTGCAGCGAACATCACCACTTTCGTTGAGTTCAGTGGTTGCAAGAATTTCAGAAAGTTCAGACAATTCATGGGCAGCTACACGAGAGAGTCTTGGCACAAGATGATGGCGCAGCCCTGTAGAGATGATGCAGTGGACTGAGGCTTCTTGACTAGTGCAGTGGGTGTGTTGAGCAGGGTAGGTGTCGCAGAGTTTACCGCTCGGTAACCATGAGTTTTCCCAAAAAGAGGTTGTGCGCCCGTCGCCGACCTTAACAGTGGTGATGTCACGGTAGTCTGGCAGGAGGGCGCGCAGGTCAGACCAGTGAACACCATCAAGATCACCTTCCATTGAGACAATGTCTGCATGTGCACGAACCCACATGGAGAGTGAAGAATGTGCACGGACCCACAATAAGGATAATATTCAACGAAAACACACATGGAGAGTGAAGAATGAGCTAAATGACCTTGTGCGTTTCATGATCCATGATGGAACCTAAAACGCAGGGCTGCGTTTGCTATGTTTCATGATCATGGGCTGCGTTTGAAGAACGAACGAACAACGAACAGAATGACCTCATCACAAATCACGCATCCAAGCACACACATTGAGCTAGCTACCCTACCTACACCCGCGCAGTAGCAGCAACCATGGCCAAGCACAAGCAGGCACTCGTCGTCCTCCTCGTCGCGCCCTTGCTCTTCCTGCTGCCCGTCTCCACCCTGGCCCTGGCCGAGGACTTCTGCGTCGCGAACCTGCTCGGCAGCACCACGCCGTCGGGCTACCCGCGCAAGCCCGAGCTCCTCGTCACCTCCGACGACTTCATCTACCGCGGCCTGGCCGAGCCGGGCCTGCTCATCCCGCCCTTCAACACCAAGCTGGCCTCGGCGCTCGTCGGCCAGTTCCCCGCCGTGAACGGGCTCGGCATCTCCGCGACGCGCTTCGACGTCCTCCCGGGCGGCGTCGTGCCGCTGCTCACCCACCCGGGCGCCACCGAGCTGCTCTTCGTCGTCGACGGCACGATGGTCGCCGGCTTCGTCAGCGCGGACGGGAACCAGGTGTACATCAAGACGCTCAACAAGGGCGACCTGTTCGTGTTCCCGCAGGGCCTGCTCCACTTCCAGTACAACCCGGCCAACACGACGGCCGTCGGCTTCTCCGCGTACAGCAGCTCCAACCCTGGCCTGCAGATCGTCGACTGGGCGCTCTTCAAGAACGACCTGCTGTCGCAAATCATCAAGGACGTCACCTTCATCGGCTTCCCGGAGATCAGGAGGCTCAAGGCCCTGTTCGGCGGGAGCGGCTAGGACGTCACTCGATCGTTCTCCGTTGTCGACCAGGGCAGGGGTTAATTAAGACGTTGTTGGTCGTAGTTGTTGTGGTGTCAGAATAATTCGCATGCTTAAAAGCATGTACGTGCACCTTGTGATGCATGTGAACGTCTGTCTCAGTCTTTCTCACGTTATTCTGTCGTCGACTGCCATGTTTCAATTGCAATTGTACGGTACTAATAATTATGATGAATCTATATAAGAATTATCGTCTACTGCTATATTATCAAAATAGTAAATCAATAATAACAAGTGTATGGAGCAGCTATTATGTTAGTTAATTTAATTAGTTGGTCTACTAGCATGCGTTTTTCTTCTCAAGTTTGAGATCATATAAGGACTAGCGCCCAATGTCCGTTCTGAAGAGCTCAAAATTACTGGAATAATATTAGAAGGAAAGGACAAAATGTGCCATATATTTGGTGATATACATTATTGTAAGGTAAACTCTATCTTCCGTCCGCCGCGCATTAGCGGGCTGGCACGGCGGCCTCGCGCGCCGCGCGATTGGAATCGTGCGACGGATCCGTCATGCGAACACGTTCAAAGTACCCACGTCATTTCTACCATATCAGAGGCAGGAGAATCACGTGACTCACGACCATCCGCCCATTTCATTCCCCTCTCCCTCTCTCTTCTTTCTCTCTCTTCTCCACCGTCGGCTGCGATGCGGAGCGGACCGCGCCACCAGGACGGCGGCGGCGGGCTTCGCTGCAGGTGGGGTGACTGCTCGTGCTCGGAGGAGCTTCCAGGAACCGGCCACCCGCGAGCTCGCGCCGCTTCCGACGTGCCTCCGCCTCCGGCGACTCCAACGCGGGCGACATGGGGTGGCTTGCTTTGCGCTCAGGCTGATCCAGAGGGAGCCCTCGACGCTCATGCGAGGTGCCATTTCGAGTTCCTCGTCCTCCTCCCGATCCCCCATTGGAGCAGTTCGCGGTGCGAAACCCTAGCAGGATGGATCCGGCCCAAACCCAAACCCTAGTAGGGCTTCGATGACGACGAGCAGGCTGCGTTCACAGTCGAGAGGAAGGGTGAAGAAGGTTTGCGGTTGGTATTATCTATCACATCTTTGATTTTTGCTTCTTCGTTCCAATACCGGTGAAATCGAGTTGCTATTCGACGATTTGATTCGTGCGCTTGCAGATCTCGGTGTTGATGGGGTTGTCCAGCCGACAAGGAGGCGACACTGGTGGCTGAAGGCAGGTTCTCGCATCTGACTCCTCTATCTCTTCGATTTCACTTCCCCCTTTCAATCATCCGAAATCATGCAGTTATTTTCTGACGAGGTGACACTGTCATTTGCAAGAGGCAAATCTGATGTAGTTTTGTGGTCTATATATACTCTTCCATCCCCGATTTTTGCTTCTCCTGTTTGTAATGTTCGTCCAAAATTTGTCTGCGGGGTGAGTCCCAGCCATCTTTTGCTCTCCTGCTAACTCTGTGATGGTGATTGGCGAATCAGATAGCTAGTGGTGTCTATTCCTCCAGATATTTTAGTGTAGATAGTATTAATAGGGTGAATCACATATCTAGTAGGGCAATGTGCAATCCATTTCAGTCATGAACCAAGCATAGGAATCTGTTGGTATAATTACTCTGATATAGGCGTAAACTCCTTTTTCTGTCGCATTTTACTCCAGCAGTCTTCTCCCATTCGTTATTGACCCATCAAAAACATTTTTTATGGCAAACTCATGCATATTTCTGATTTCAGTATAACCACTTTATGTCACATGGAAGCATTTTTCAGTTGTTATGCTAGCATTTGACATGATTCATATAATTACAAATGGTGCACACATTATGCTTTTTATGTCATTTAAAAAACAGTGCTCCTGATAGTTATTTTCCCTGCTGTTGGTAGCTTAGGACTAAGGTGAACGAGCATACAAATGGCCCATGTAGGATGCAGTGTTTGGAAATTGCAGCCCACTTACCCACCCCCCCCCCCCCCCCCCCCCCCCCCCCCCCTCTTTCTGATGCATCTATTTGTCGTGTTCAGTTTATTTTGAGCTTAGGAACTCTTTGTAGAAAAGTGATCCCTAGGGTAACTAGAATGTTGATTATAGGCCTTTAGTAATAATCTAACAATGTTGCTGGAGTTTTTCAATCATAGTAGCCATGTTTGTTTTTCAATCCAGAGTTTCTTTTACTATCAAGAATGATATGTCGCATCAATTAAAAAGGGACATGTGCGAAGCACTTTAATTCATTTTCGGTAGCAACTATATTCTGCACTACAGAGCATTTATCTGGTATTGAAAGCATTTTACAGGACATGTATGAAGTACTTGAATTCATTACCAATATCAAATATACTCTGCATATCAATTATAAAAGCACCTGGATTCATTACAATTATAAAAGAACCTGAATTCATTGCAATTATAAAAGCACCTGAATTCATTACATTGACATGTGTGAAACACTTTAATTCATTCCAATAGCTATATAGAAAAAAAAGGGCTTTCACCAACTAGGCTCTCAAGCATGACACCGATGCAGGCAAGAAGGAAATTCAGATGCAGCTTGAGAAGATGAAGAAGTATGCTTCTGTTGTCCTGTTATGCTCACACCCTGGTAATTATCTGCATTCTACTGTGTTTTGATTCTAAGATCGCTCATTTTCTAAGATCACTCATTAGAAATGTTGTTTCATGCTAGTCTCCCTTATTCGGCATATTCGTTCTGCTGTTGTCTTTGCATCTGAAATTTATAATTTCCTTGTTGCTCTCATAGGTGAATTTTATAGATGCTCTCATACTTGAATCTGTTGCTGATTGAAATTTTGGCCAAATATGATGCTTAAGGTTCGTTTTCTCTCTATCATGCTTCCATCTGCGTTCAATTTTCTTTTTTGCTGTCTTCATAAGCCTTTTTCTGTCCAATTTCCATCTGAGTCATAGCTGCTGGATGCAGAAGCCATGGCTTTTGCGTGATAGCCCTAGTTGTGGAATCTAGCGCACATAGGTCTATTATAGTGTTAGTTCAATGCACTGAAACATTTTATAGATTCTTTTTGAACCTTTTTTCCCTGCATTGTTTTTGTTCTGTATAGTTTGCATGTGTCGTTAGCTGGGACACACATTAATCGTCGTAGTTGTGCCTTTACAAGTCGAGCCCACTTGACATCGCCACGTTGAACCTAGTAATGTTATGGATTATTTTTCCTAGCATTTTTTAGTATTTCATGTAGGTATCTTTTGTAGGGTATATAGTACTTCTATACATGTATTGAAGCATTTTTATATATTAGTTTAATCTCCTGAATGTCACAATTCTATGGATATTAGGAATATCTTTTACTGTACATAAAGTAACAGAAAAACACTAAAATTACGTACAAACTTAGGTTATGACATGTATGTCAGGTTAATCAAACATGTTTCTTATACGTTATTTTGAACATTATTTTTGCATATAAGCGTTAACAGATCTGATATATGTTTAAGGTTACTTAACAATACCGATGTGAATTGGGGAGACATGCGTCATTAAAGGCAAATGTTTTTGTTTTGTACCAGTCCGATGATATCTGTATGATACTTATTAGTTGCTGAATGAGTTCATTCGAGGCTGAAATATAGTTTTCGAAAACGAGTCAAGATGTTGGCATTTTAGAGCATTTCGCGCAGGCATTTGTTAATATGGCATATAGTCCTTTTAGACATATACAAATGCATTTTTACAGATCAATGAAATCCACTGAATTGGGCACATGCATCAATAAGGGGTAACAGATTTTGTTTTGTCTCAGGCCCATGATATCTATGTGCTACTTATTAGTTGCTGAATGATTCCATTTGAGGCTGAACTGATCATCATATAGTTTTCTAAAAGTAAGGATGCTGGCATTTCAGAGCACTTCGTGCAGGCACTTATTAATACAGCATAGTCTTTTTACACATATACGAATGTAATTTTATATACACTTCAGACTTCACGCAGGCATTTCTCTTTTTTTTTTCTCCTGATTCAGTTAGGCTTGTTAATGAGCTTATCGCCAATGAATGATATTAGCATCTTTGCATTTCAGTTGGTATATTTCATCTTTAAAGTTGCTAAGTGTGTATGAAATTGCAAGTACTGATTATATACATTTTGATTATATTTCAGGCGACTAGAGGTGAGCTGATAGATGTACCGATGAAGGCTGCAATGATGTTCTCATTTTTTCTTTCTGAAAAGAAGCTTCTTCAACTACAAAAGGGATGGTGGCAAAGTTCTAGGGTACATAAACATATATGTGCCAATTATGTCTAAGCAAATCTAGAGTAACAAAATGTGTCAGCAAACTAATGTTGTGGTCGAAGTCAAACCAGTGTGCTCTGAAGTAGGAAACATGTGGTGGCTAATCTTGAGCGACTGTTTTAGCAAGTCAAGTGCTCTGAAGGGCATATCTGTGTTAGATGCGAAACCAGAATATATGAGTATGTAAACTATGGTTTTGTTATGGCACTGATCAAAAAAAGATGCATAAGTTGCGTACAGTTTGAGAGGGGAAAATATATGGTTCTAAAGCATTTCCATGGAGATTTTACATGCTGACATGCGTTGAATTACTTTTGGTTCCAGTTGATTTTGCTCCTCCGTTTCGATCTGGGCAGATTTATGGCAATCGCCAGGCTACGAAACGCTCTACGCGGTGTGATTGCGCTCGCGAGGGGTTCCGCGCGTAAAGAAATTTTGCTTCGGGCCCCACTCCGGTTGGTCTCGCGCTACACGACACAAAACCCAGGAAAGGAAAGCCCCGCTCTGCGGGCTGACTTGCTTTCTAAAAAAGGCCCGCCGTGCGGGAAGGTTATGGGGCGGCGGCCGTGCGTTAGCGCAGTCCTTATTGTAATGGTACACTTGAATTAGCATCAGCCTTTTGTGTAATGGTACACGTGACAAATTGCCAAAAAAAATCATGGAGGGGTGTATTTCCTTCCGCGTTTGAGTCTCCGAATCAGCACTTGTTTTTGTATTTACGGTTAATTATTTTCAGTGGTACATAACATGCTCCCGTCAACTGCCGGTCCATTCTCTCATAGGTGTTCCTAGAGGCAAGGTGTGCATGCACTGTTCATAATGGCGAGTGAGTGCGTGTGTATATAAGTATTTGCATCCGTATTGGGTTTATAAGAAAAATAATGTCAGTAATGCTACAACTGTGCAGGCTCGCATGCATGAAATTGAAGATACAATATCAACCTAATTTGTAATAAAATAGTGATAGGACGTCATGATAATGCCTTGTTCCATATGAATTCTGCTACATTTACTTGGGCTTAAAGCTAAAACACATGTTCGGCATGAATCCTACACAATAACATCTGTTTTTGAGTACCTTCAATAGACATATTATGATTCCTTGGATCGATGGGTTTTACAATTAAGAATTCTTTTTATCTATTCATAATCATAACCGTATGGAACTTGATTTTGAATATTTTGGAACTTCTGTTATTCCATCATTAATCCTTTTATATATGAATTTAACAGAAACATGCATGAAAAATTCCAAGTTAATAATAGTGTTATATCCTACTAATCTCATAGGCGAAATTTGACTTACTCTATATTAAGCGCTTAAACATGGTGCTTGTACACGCCATTTGGTTCTATTAACCAGGTTTAGTTACGTGCTCAAGGACATTTGGTGCTCCTGTAGCCTAGTGGTTATAAGAGCCTCAGTAGCACCTTGAGGTCCTGGGTTCGACTCCCCGTGGGAGCGAATATTCTAGGATTTAACGGCGTTGTGCGTTCAGCGGGAGGCGACGTGACCGTCGACAGCGAGACGCCTGTGGTGACTTCGTCAATCTTGAGGATTTGCCGGCTCAATCTTCGAAGATACTCATAGGGGTAGGGTTTGCGTATATGCGTTCATAGGGGTGAGTGTGCGTGCGTTGTGAGTGTCTGAGTTGTACTGTGTAATCGCAAAAAAAATTTGGCGCTCCCACACGAAGCAATAGAGTGTACTGATCCAACATGCGGGGCTCGGCTGACTTTTGGTACCTAACTGATGTACTCATCGTGGGTAGAAAACTTTCTCTTCGTGTTGCCAAGCAAGTCCAGAGTACTACAGCCCAAGGTTGCCCGCGCTGCTTTAGGAATGCACGGAGTATCCACCATTTCAGGCTGCAAACTAATAATAACCACGCCGGCAGCCTGTGGTGACTTCGTCAATCTTGAGGATTTGCCGGCTGAATCTTCGAAGATGCTCATAGGGGTAGGGTTTGCGTATGTGCGTTTATAGGGGTGAGTGTGCGTGCGTTGTGAGTGTCTGAGTTGTACTGTGTAATCGCAAAAAAAATTTGGCGCTCCCACACGAAGCAATAGAGTGTACTGATCCAACATGCGGGGCTCGGCTGACTTTTGGTACCTAACTGATGTACTCATCGTGGGTAGAAAACTTTCTCTTCGTGTTGCCAAGCAAGTCCAGAGTACTACAGCCCAAGGTTGCCCGCGCTGCTTTAGGAATGCACGGAGTATCCACCATTTCAGGCTGCAAACTAATAATAACCACGCCGGCACACGCGAAAATGGCAAGCCGACGAGCACCAAGCAGTACGTTGGACTGCATATTTCTCGAGATTTCGTGTTTTGTTTGCACTGTGTTGAACGCAACTCCACTACAAGTTCGTTACTTCATCATTAGCCGAACGTACACAAGCTACAAATTTGTCAGCGCCATGAGAGGACCTCTCGTAACCACGTACACTAATCGGAACGCGCGGAAATGGCAAGCAGGTGATCGAGGTCAGGAGCACCAAGCAGTACATATATTGCCTGCATCTTTCTCGAGATTTCGTGTTTGGTTTGCGTTGCGTTGAATCCAACGCCATTAGGGTAAGTATAAAGGTGTTGTCTCATAGTCCGTCTCATAATCTTCAGACGGTTTCATCAGACCACTTGTACAATGGGTGATTGTTTTAGTTGTCTCGTAGTAATTGCATTTTTCCTTAATTTGTGGGTGAACAAAGGAATATTTATGAGTTGCATGTCAACTATAACTCGTACAATGGTGTGTAAGCCGTCTCATACTCCTAAATTTTAGCGCATGAGGTGGTTGTTTCGCCAAACAACCACCTCTTTCTCTCACCACCCTCTCTCTCTTCCACCTCGTCAAAAATTCTATATAAAACTGCATGAGACAGGCTATGAAACTGCTTACGTGTAGCATTGTATCTGACCTTACAAGTTCGTTATTTCATCACGAGCCGAACATACACACGCTGCAAAATTGTCATCGCCTCGAGAGATGACCTCGTAGCCACGTACTAACTAGTACTAGTACTGCCAAATCTCCACGAGCGAAATTAAACACACGGCATGCAGCCTCGTTGAATTTGGATCCGCAATGCAAGTTGCTCTGTTAATGCTTGCAGGACACACGAATAAACCCCGTCCTATATAAACCAACCGCGAGAATGACACATCCAAACACACTCCTTTTTAAGAATCATCGTAAGCTCTCGATCAGCGGTGACCATGGCAATTGGCAACCAAGGCAGCAGTGGTCCTCGTCGTCCTTGCGCCCTTGCTCGCCCTGCTTCCCATCTCCTCCCTCGGTCTGACCCAGGACTTCTGCGTTGCCGACCTGAGCAGCAGGGACACGCCGGCCGGGTACCCATGCAAGCCCCAGACGGAAGTCACCGCCGACGACTTCTACTTCAACGGCCTGGGCAAGCCCGGCCCGATCGTCGACCCTTTCAACGCTAGCGTCGCCACGGCCCACGCCCGCGACCTCCCCGGCGTCAACGGGCTTGGCATCTCCGCGGAGCGCGTCGACATCTACCCGGCGGCGTCGCGCCGCTGCACATCCACCCGGAAGCCACGGAGCTGCTCTACGTCCTCGAGGGCAAACTCGTCGCCGGCTTCATCAGCTCCACCGGGAACACCGTCTACATGAAGACGTTGAACAAGGGCGACCTCTTCGTGTTCCCGCTGGGTCTGGTGCACTTCCAGTACAACATCGACACGACGACGGCGGTGACGGTCTCCGCGTACAGCAGTTCCAACCCTGGCCTGCAGATCGTCGATTTTGCGCTCTTCAAAAGCGCCCTGCCAGCGGACGACGTGGCGAAGATCACTTTCCTCAAGCTCGCTGAGGTCAACAGGCGTAAGGCTGTGTTCGGTGGGAGCGCCTAAGTACCTGGGGCTGGGGTCTCTGATTTCCCATCGGCCAGCGGGGTCTAAGTTGATTCTAGTTGTGGTGTGAGAATAATATGTACTTTGAATGAAACGCATCTCTACGAGGAATTAAAAGTTGGAAATAAATATATTGTTTCTTTTCTCTTAACAAGCACTTGTGATGCGAGGAAAATAAATGAGACCTGGCTCATGTATCTGATGTCTTCCAGAATTATTTTCTGCCTTGCGAATGTATGTGTGTCGTGGTTTTCTAAGTTATTTTGTCATGTCGAGGCTGCGATTTTCAGTTGGAATGAATCAAAACACACTCTAACATATCTAGTATTATATCTTCAAAATAAAGTAAAACAAAGTAAAAGTGAGAACCCCTTCGTATTCAAGAGAGTCCTACACTACAAAATCTCTAGTTTTTGCCAAGTGCCTTTCAACGAATGGCCAGTGTTCCTATATAATTTTTCTTAAATGACCAAGGATGTTGTAGTCTACTTGGACATTTCCCGAGTGTTATTTACAAAATGGACGACAATGATTTTTTCGTTAGGAATTCTTGGTTGGTGATTATTTGCTGGTTATTTGTTTTAAGCATTAGGAAATATCCAATTGAGTGTAAGAAACTCTCGACCACTTGAAACAATGCAATTTACATAAAAGCACAAAAAACCTTGGCCATTTGTGTTGTAATAATATATTGTTGCAGTGCCGTTTTTTAGACAAAGTTGAACGTGATTCAAAAAAATTCTGATCATTTCCTATTAAGTTTGCAATCATATTTATGAACTTTTGCCCCGTACTCATTCTCAAGCTGATATCGTTATCATGTTAATGTAAAATGTCATAATCGTAGTAGTATGGAAATAAAATAATTAATGTCATGATTTTTATGTTCTACATTACATTACAATGGTTTCTGTTATCTAATCATCGAATGTTGAACAATCAGACATGTTACAAACATTGTATAATGAAAATTACTTTTAGTGTATCATTCTAATTTGTATATGTATAAGTAAAGATGATTGAGGATAAATCTGGCACTCCTAGTTGTGGTATGAGAATAATATTTGCTTTGAATTAATATATATGTTATTTTTTCTACTTGACAAGCACCAGAAATGACAATAAATATATAGACCTCATCTCATGCATGGGGTGTCTCATAGATTTTATTCCCATCATGGTGCCATGCGACCGTCTATCGTGTTCTTCTCAAGTTATTTTCTCGGTGACAACCATTGTTACATGAAATAATTCTATTCAGATACCAAAATCATTAATTTGGTACTCTTATTGGAACATATCTAACTTCTAGCTCCATCTCAAACGGTGGCGGAGCTAGAACAAAACCTATGTGGGTGCAATTCTTCATCATAGGTAGCGAAAATGCCTCATCTGAATTTGGTTCTCTGATTTCCCATTGGCCAGCAGGGCCTAAGTTCATCCTGGCTGTGGTGTGAGATTTAATAATCTGTCCTTTGAATTAAGCTCATCTCTACGTACGAGAACCTAAAAGTCGGAAATAAATATGTTGCTTCTTGGGGTCTCTTCTTTTCTACCACGTGAATGTCTGTCGTAGTCATTCTCATGTTAATTATTTTATGGATAACTGCCAATAATTTCAGTTGAAATAATTCAAAGTATACACCCTAATATATTTGTGTCTATTTTATATATTGTTGAAATAAAGTAATATAAAACATAAGTGCAGAACGTCTTCGTTTTCAGGAGAGTCCTACACTACATAATCTCTAGTTTTTTGCCAAGTGTCTTTCAAGGAATGGCCGATGACTATTCTCCAAATATATTTTTTTTCTTTATTGACCAAGGGTGTTTCTTGATGAGACTATCTCCAACGGTAGAGAAGACCCAAACCCAAACTAGATGTTGAGAAGAGTGAAAATAGGATTCCAAATTTCTTGCATCTCCAACGGAAGGACCATTCCCAAACCCAAATCACTCTCCGCCGCCGCCGGTCGCCATCACCCACGCCGGAGCAGGCTTTGGCGCCGCGCCCGCGCCATGCTGCTCCACTCGCTCACTTGCGGCGTGCTGCTTCACCCGCTCGCTTACACAAAACAGAGCACACGAAGAACTCCACGAACTGAAGAACACAAGTGCAGCTCGTCACTAAAATCCAACTCGAAAACCAACCAATCGAGACCAGAGATCATGAAAATGAAACCACAGTCTCATGCGTGACCCAATTCAAGCGAAATCTCCAAAAAAGATCAAGCTATTTGCACCAATTTCAGGAATTCATGGAACCCTAAGCAAATGGGGAAACTGAAATTAAAAGAAAGATCAAGCTCGTTGGTGCCATGGAGCTCGCGGCGAGGGTGTCGTCCGTTCCTCCGGTGGTGGTGCTGCGGCGGCGCGTGGTGGTGGTGGTGGTGCTGCGCCTGCTCGTGACTCGGGGCGACGGAATCGGGAAGAAAGAGAGCGGAGAGAGGAGGAGGCCGTCGTCGCCCCTGCCGCCGGAGCGCTTCCACCCGCGCTTCGTTCCCCTCCGCGGCGCCCCCAGCTCCTCGTCCTGCTCCACCCACGCGCGGACTCCATCGTCGTCAAGGACGGGCACATCGGCGGGCTCGGGCTCCAGCTGCCCCATTCGTCTCCCGCGCCGCATCGCGCGCGCCGAGGAAGAAGCCGGAGTGGGATGTGTGGAGGAGAGAGCCGGAGCGGGACCCCGCGCCGCGCCGTCTCCCGCGTCACCGTCTGCCTTCCCGCTACCTCGCGGCGGAGAAAAAACGATTCGACATTCCTGTGAAGGTGGGTGGCGAGGCGATGTACCGCATTTGTGGGGAGCGAGACGGCCGGCTCCGAAAATGGATACGCTGTTTGGGTGTTTGTTGGAGACAGCTTTTGTGTGTTTTACATCTCAAATCGTGTGTAAGTCCCAAAATGGGCTATCCGTTGGAGATAGTCTGAGCTCATCAGATAGGTTGAGATTGCACACTGTTATAGAGATCAAAATAGGGTTGCTCATGTTTTAGCGAATTTTTCTTGTAATGAGACGTGCACAACAGTTTGGTTTGGATGGGCTCCCGACTTCGCTGCCAATCTTGTGCCAGCTGAATGTAACCCGTTATCTAATTTTGTTCTCCATCTATGTGTTGTTTGCAGAATGGCCAGCACTGTTTGAATTTTAAATACTTTTTCCACAGATAAAACCCAACTGCAACTACTCTAGCATGAATGCAACAAACAAATATTATAGCCTAAATTAATTTAGAAATAATTTGTATGAGGAAATAATAGCAACCTAATTAAGTAAAGAGAAATTTCAAACTATTGCGAATCTGAAAATTAGGGTGTTACATCTGGGAACATCTAGCCATAGTTCCATTTCGGAAGAGTTCCAGCTACTCTCACTGGTCATGCATGGTCACGACTCACGAGCAGGTTGATGGTGGATCTTGCCCAATGGAAGGTATGCTAGTTAAGGGACTCATAGCTTGTATCATGGGTTCATGGCCTCATGGGTGTGTCTCCTTGCTCTCACATTCATATCTAAGATAAAATACGCCACGTAAGACGTACACTAAATTATTGCCTCATCCAATTACCGATTGCGACAAACATGAGATCTGTGTTTCCTTGAATTTGTCTCATTACGGTCCCCTGAAGAAACAAAATATGTGTCAGCTGTTGAAGACAGAACACTGAACTTTATTTGCAGATCGAGCGCGTCCCCAAACATATTAGTGACACATATAATGTTTTCCATATGTATAAATTTTGCAGCAAATGTAATCACTCGTGTGTCGTGTCATTGCACCGACAAAATGGTTGCTAATTTATAATTCTCCTTTCCAGAGAATTAACAAGCACGGATAATAACTAACCGGTCAAAGTTCTGCTCTCAGTCCTCATTGCTCTTTAAATAAACTCTCATCTATATATCAGAGATGCATTTTTTTCCTTTATAATCACATACAATTCACGGGCTTAAACATTGAAACTTGCCAACAAAGCGTTCGCGACTGCACATACTCCCTTCGTGACATATTGTTGAGTACTGAATAACAGAGGTTTGAGCACCATTGCCCATTCGGGCAGAGAGAGAGAGAGAGAGAGAGAGAGAGAGAGAGAGAACTAATTGCTGTTTGACCCTAGCTAAAAGAATACTATGAAATTCTCCTGCGCCTTCCACCAGCTGCATTTGTTATTAGTATGTTATGCCTTGTCTTGCTCAGAAATGTGCAGTGTAAGCACATTTTTTTTTCCACGGCAGGGCAAAGCCCGAAATTTCATTACCGGAGTAACGAAATTACAAAGGTTCACGTTCAAAGTTCAGCAAAGCTTAATGCAGTGTAAGCACATGTACACATTCTTTCTACATCCACTAGCGTGATCTCACAGTGACAGAAATGAGATTGTTGTTTCCATGAATTGTTTCGATTTGGGCGATCCGGCCCCTACATCATAAGTTTGTTGGGCGTACTGAATAATGGAGAAGCCTGTTCATCCTCTCTGACCCTTGCAATTTTTTTTTTAAAAAAATTATGTGTCCATTTCAAATTTTAAGAATCGATTGTGGCATCCTAAGCTATATATATATATATATATATATATATATATATATATATATATATATATGTGGCCACTTATGTATCGTAATTTACGACATTTGTGTATAGTGATTTACGATATTTTGCTACGTGATTTACTACACTTTTACCATGGTTCATTTTTCAAAACGTATGTGAACGCTGATGTCGTAAATTTGTCTGAATTTATCGTAAATTCGTGATAAATTTATCGTAAAACTGAAGTGGCTATAGAATAAGCTACTTTATATGATTGTTATTATGATTGTTTCAGGTAACTAGGTCTCCTGTGAAAATTATGGTCTGGATCCACGCTCTCATTTGAGATCAACCAACAGGAATGGAGGCGTGGCAGCCATTTGAGTTGGAGTATTGGTCATCGAGCTATCACTGAACAAAGAAGAAGCTAACTGATGGCTTTGAGGCAGGCATATAGGCATAGCACTAAACGATTCCAGATGAAAATATATTTTAGTTTTCTATCAGTGTCATCAGTGTCCTTTTTTTATGTTGTTCAGCTACCGCTACATTCGTGCTTCTTTTGTATCTTGATGTCGGTACAATCAAGGTAGAAGTTCTTTTCCTGTAATTTAGACAGTGACTTTTGAAGCACCTGTAAATGCAGCAGCAACCTGTCACTTGTTCCAGATAGTCTGATACTTCTCAGCCATGTACTTGGTAATTTAGAGTAATAAATAGTATCATGTTCCTTTTTGTGACTAAGGATCTAAGCCTTACTGTTGGACCTGTCAAGATGTGACAATGTGTTAATTTGGCAGATCAAAGATGCTTATAAACCACTTGCAAACGTCCCGGTTCTGAAGTCACGGCTGGGCTTGGAATAAGGTATTTTGGTAGTGGGTCTTCATATATGAAATGACCATATTATGATTGTTCACTAGGAGTTTAAATAGATGAATGAATACGCGGTACATGTTTTTTTTAACCAACAAATAAATATCACAATTTTCCCAATCATTTGTTGCAATGGCAATATATTCTTGATGGGAGATCTGGAGCTAATTTTTCTCGTGTTCCCATTTACCATCTGCCTAAATTGACAGTTTTTGCTACTGCATTCTTGCTGAATGATCATGTTGTTCTCATGTATATTTTTTTGTTTGAATTGTTCACCACTGGTGTATCTGCCTATGGTGCCAAGAGACCATTCAGATAATATATTGTCCTTATTTCTGTTTTCTTGGTGTGTTACATATACGCATAGAGCAAAGCAGTTTGGTTATTTACTGAGTGCATGTTTGGACATACAAGAATTTATCTTTCCATTGCTCTTATTCTTCTGCAGGTTTCGAGTTGCTCGTTTCAGGACTGCGATCTGAGCATGTTTGTGCTAGCATTTTTTTGGTTCTTTGTGCAGATCCTTCTGCGGGCATCAACTGAATAGTTGGTCAGTAATTTACTATTAATAAATGACATAAATTGTTTTAGAATCATCAGTTTTTGGCTTGCCATTCCATTCCATATCTCAGAAGTGGAAAATGAATGCAGTTTCTCTATGCATTACAGTGAGAAATGCTGATTAGTTCTGTATGTGATATTCTACAATTCATGTCCAAACATTCATGTTAGCCAACTGGTACATGTTATACTACATTACTTACTGCTGTAGTAACTTATAATATTTAAGGGAACCATCTGTGTTGTCATTCCTTAGTCTTATATGCAAAAGTGACATGACCACATTACTTACTGTTATTGTACAATTTTCAGGTGATCAGGCCTCCTTGGTAAATCTTAGGCAAGATGTGCTTGCTTAATTTAGAGCAGCCAACATGCATGGTGGATTGATCTGAGTTCTATGGTTGATGAGGCAGCCTGCAACTTAACTAGAATAAGCCCTAATAATTTGTAAAATATTTATTCGTGATGTAAACTTACCGATGTTCTTATCAATGTGCACTAAGTAATCAAATTTTAACTGGCATGAATGCATCTTGAAGTTGTCAAATGTAATTATTCAGTATTTATTTTCGATTCTCTTCTGTCCATTGGTCGGAATTTCTTATGATGTGTTGTCCATGGCATGGTACTTTGTATACTTCATGATTCACCTGTGGTATGTGAAGCAATTTTTCTGAGACATTGTGCACGATGAACCATATCATTTAGGTTGATAAGACAGGTGTTCAATCATTTGAAATTGAAAACATGATTCCCTTTACAAAATCATATAGTTTCCAAAAAACCGGATTGTCAACCGGTTCTGATGGTGATGTAGCAGGGCATATGGAGCCGAATTAACCAATTAGCCAAATAGCGTGATGTAGAACTACTTCTTATGTCAGTTAACCACTAGACTATTCTAAGATAGACATATATTCACCATAGCGTATAAAAGGCAACTGTTCTCAATGTGCATCGGCGTTTCCTTTGTACCATACAGGTTGTTCTGATCGCACGGGCTAAAATCAAAAGAAATTACAGAATGATGGAAATCCTTAAATGCATGGCTAACAAATCAAAATCCAGCACTGCTGAATGAAAAGAAACATCCAGAAGTTATCTGCATGCTGATTCCCCCATGCGGACATCTGCTTCTGCCCTTTCTAGCATAGTACTAATATGTAGCTTAGCCGCGACTTGTAAACTGGCACCTGCACTCTAACTCATCTCCGGCAGCTCAAAATTCAACTCGAATCCAACATCCCCATCACTCAATTGCCATATGCTCATCTGCGGGTGCCCTTTAGCTCTACACGGAGTTGAATATTCAACTGATTTTTCAATCAGACTAAAAGGAATCGGTGGAATGGAAAGAAAAGGTGAAGAAAAAGGACAAAAGAAAAGAAGGATATTTGTAACTGCAGAAGGCCGAGGAAGACGACGCACATCTCTTCTCAAGAAAGAAGACGATTGGATCCGGTGCCCAACTGCATACGGCTGCCCAAGAAAGAAGACGACGCACATCTCTTCTCCTCCGCGCTGCTATGTTCCTCGGCAGCTTGACCTTTACAATCAAACCCCAGGAGCCGACGATTGGATCCGATGCAACGCCGCCGCCGTTGCTGCCAGAGCACTCGATGTACGTTTTTTTTTCTGGGCCTTTCCCTTTTCTGGATCGTGGAGGGGATCGGCCTCTAATTTCCTGCGTCGATCGGCTCAAACGGCGAGTCGGCTTGGGAGTCGGAAGTTCGGGACCCGTTCCGGTAGAGGAGCGCTCGTACGGAAGCCAAGAGAGAGGCGCGCACCGCGTCCTGGTCGTGGTTCGACCCAGCGACCTGGCTACAGAATACCCAATTCTGTAGCTAGCTACACATTATCCCTACTCTCTCTCTCTCTCTCTCTCTCTCTCTCTCTCTATCTATATATATATATATATATATATATATATATATATATATATATATATATATATATATATCACTCGTAACGGTAACATAGTCATCGGAATACAGCGGCATCAATTTTTTATTATAAAACTTACGATTTCATGCACTAATATATTGTCGGTCAAAACTTCAGAAAGCTTGAGTTCTAAGATAACAAACGAAGGGGGAGTAGTGAGCTTGCATTGACTGGTAGTAGCAAGCAGAGAGGTCTTGCTCGACTGCATTGCTACCTGTTAAGATAGTTTGTTATTATTCTAGAGATTATATCTCTTTGTAACAAGAGTCTGCGCACTCTCAAACTGCCGAGATATTCCTTGACTTCCAAGTCATTAGGAGATCATGGCGTGTATGTTTTATCTGTAACATCTTTCCCTATATTAACATGTAACCAGACCCATCGTGGTCATTACGCCAAAAGCATTCTTTACATGGTAACAGAGCCAACTCACGACAATGTCGTCTACTTCCTCCACCAAGTCGTCTTCATCCTCCTCCTCCATGTCCTCCACCACCTCAAGCACCTTTGCTTCAATTCCCCTCAATCATGCCGTCTCCATCCGCCTCAACAAGAACAACTACATGTTGTGGCGTGCGCAGTTTCTGCCTTATCTCCGTAGCGTTGGGCTGCTTGGTTTTGTAGATGGATCTGTCAAGGCCCCTTCTCACCTTTTCACATCCTCTACTGACTCCGGCGCCACCCAGCTGCCCAACCCGGAGTATCTTCGCTGGTACCCTCAAGATCAACACGTCCTGAGCGGCATCGTCTCGTCGGTCCCTGAGGAAGTCCTCCAAGATATCGTGGCCGCGACCACAGCTCATGAAGCGTGGTCTATCCTTGCGCGCATGTACAGCGCCAAGTCTCGCGCCCAAGTGGTGCAGATCCGGATGCAACTCTCGACTCCCAAGCGTCGTGATCAGAGTGCACCGGACTACTACCGCCATATCAAGTCCCTCGCGACTACCATGGCGGCTGCTGGAGTTCCCCTTCGCGATGATGAGGTGATCTCCTACTTCCTCTCCGGTCTCGGACCGGAATACGACTCCTTCGTCACCTCCATGATGACCTACTCCGGCGACCTCACTCTCGACGATCTCTATGCGCATCTCATGGCGTTCGAGCTGCGCGTCGAGCGGCACAATGCCGTCCAACAGCTTCAAGCCAACGCTTCCGCCAACTTCGCCGGGCGTGGTCGTGGAGGCCGCACCCGTGGTGGTGGCCGAGGAGGCAATCGGAGTGGCCCTAACCCTGGACGCGGCGGTCCTAACTCTGGTCGCGGCGGCAGCAACCCCAATCAGCAAGCTCCACGAAGCAACAACAACGGCAACAGCAGGGACCCGTGCCAAATCTGTGGTCTATGAACCACACGGCTGTTAGGTGCTGATACAGGCACGATGACAGCTACCAGGCCGAGCAGCCGACGGCCAACACTGCATCCACATCGCGCAAGGTCGATCATGTATGGTATGGCGACACAGGAGCTACGGACCATATCACCAACGACCTCGACCGTCTCACCATGCGTGAGAAGTACCACGGCAACGACACTGTACAAGTTGGCAACGGTGCAGGTTTGAAAATCAAGCATATTGGTTCTTGCAATATTAAAACTCTTGCCAAATCCTTAGTTTTAAAGAATGTTCTTCATGTGCCTGAGATTTCAAAAAATCTTCTTTCCGTTCATAAGACTGCACGTGACAACAATGTGTTCTTTGAGTATCATCCTAACTATTTCTTTATTAAGGATCGGGAGTTGAAGACCAAACTTCTGGAAGGGCCATGTGAGTCTGGTCTCTATCCTATCAATCCATCCATGATAGAGTCGTCCAGAAGAGCTTTTGTCACCTCCACCATCAGCAAAGAACAGTGGCATGCACGTCTTGGCCACCCTGCTGCGCCAGTAGTACAATCCATTTTGTTTCTCAACAAACTACCTTGTCATAGCAAGTCCCAGTCATCTATTTGTAATGCTTGTCAATTAGCTAAGAGTCATCAGCTTCCTTACTCCAGTTCTACTCATGTGTCAACCTCCCCTTTAGAACTCATATACTCTGATGTATGGGGACCAGCACATATATCTGTTGGAGGTTATAAATACTATGTTAGTTTCATTGATGATTTTAGTAAATTCTCCTGGATTTATTTGATGCATGATAGAACTGAAGTACAATCCATTTTCTTACAATTCAAGAACCACGTTGAACGTCTTCTTGATTCTAAGATCAAATGTGTTCAGTCTGATTGGGGGGGAGAATATGAGAAGCTCCATAATCAGTTCTTCACCTCCATTGGGATTTCCCATCGGGTTTCCTGTCCTCACACACATCAACAAAATGGTTCTGCCGAAAGGAAGCATAGACACATCGTTGAGACTGGTATAGCTCTTATAGCTCAAGCTCATATGCCATTGAAATTTTGGGATGATGCTTTCTTGACTGCCACTTACCTAATTAATAGGATGCCTACTCGTGTCATTGACAATTGCTCTCCCCTTGAGAGGCTTTTCAAAACACCCCCAAACTACTCTATGTTGAGAATTTTTGGTTGCGCATGCTGGCCACATCTTCGACCCTATAACAAACACAAGCTCTCTTTTCGATCCAAGGAGTGTGTTTTCCTCGGATATAGCTCTCTTCATAAAGGATACAAATGTCTTGATGTTGATAGTGGTCGAGTTTATGTTTCTAGGGATGTCGTGTTTGACGAACGAGTTTTTCCTTTTGCCAGACCTCAGCAAAGTTCTTCTACCACGTCTCCTGATCAAGCTTTGTCCACCACTATTTTAACTCTCCAAAATATATATGGCAGTGGTTTTAATTATTGCAATGTTCCATCTGCTATACATGCTAACTCGTTGGCCGCAGAAAAACCGGAGCATATCAACACAGAGATGCGTGCAGCGCAGGAGAATGCCGCGCCTCCGTCACAGCAGCCCGGGGGACAGGAATCTGCGCCTGCTGTGCCTGCTACTTCCGCTGAGGCTGCGCCTGCTGTTCCCGCCGAGGCGCATGCAGAAGAGGACAACGAGCAGCGGCAGGGCCATGCAGATCACGTCGATAGCCATGCAGCGCAGGAACGGCAACAAGAAGCAGCACCGGTTGCTCATACACATGGAACTCGTCTACGTAACAATGTAAGATGTCCAAAAATTCGTACTGATGGTACTGTTACATACTCTGTTGTCCGTTCCACAGATCAAGAGCCAGCTACATATCATGAAGCTCTTAATATTCCTGAGTGGCATAGGGCCATGGATGATGAGTTTCAGGCATTACTGAAGAACAAGACATGGCATCTTGTGCCTCCTCGAGCAGGTCTCAACATTATTGATTGTAAATGGGTATTCAAGTTGAAGAGAAAATCTGATGGATCCATTGATCGTCACAAGGCTCGTCTAGTGGCAAAGGGATTTAAACAGAGGTATGGCATTGATTATGATGATACGTTTAGCCCTGTTGTCAAGCCTACCACAATTCGAGTATTGTTGTCCCTTGCTGTTTGTCGAGGACAGAATCTTAGACAAATTGATATTCAAAATGCCTTTTTACATGGAGTTCTTAATGAAGAAGTTTATATGAGGCAACCTCCAGGATATGAAGATGCAAAATTTCCTAAGCATCTCTGTAAACTTGATAAGTCTCTGTATGGATTGAAACAAGCACCTCGAGCATGGTTTGCTAGATTGAGTACCAAATTGTTACAGTTAGGTTTTGTAGCATCTAAAGCTGATGTCTCATTATTTATCTTCAACAAGGAAGGGATTCACATGTATATGCTTGTTTGTGTTGATGATATTATCATTGTGAGCTCCTCTTCTATAGCTACAGACAAGTTACTCAGGCAACTTCAAGAGGATTTTGCTGTGAAGGATCTTGGTGCTCTAAGCTATTTTCTGGGTATTGAAGTAAGTAAGCTCTCGAATGGTATTTTGTTAAATCAGCACAAATACATTCAAGATTTACTCAGAAGAACAAACATGCTGAAGACCAAAGGGGTGTCGACACCCATGACAGTTGTTGACAAGCTGTCACGGTATGAGGGTGACAGACTTTCAGATGAAGATTGTACTCGGTATAGAAGCATTGTTGGAGCTCTTCAGTATTTGACCCTGACAAGGCCGGACATTTCCTTCTGTGTTAACAAAGTGTGTCAATTTCTTTCAGCACCTACTGATATTCATTGGGCAGCAGTTAAGAGAATTTTGAGATATCTCAAAGAAACATCAAAGCTTGGTCTAGCTATTCGGAAGACAGGATCATCCTTGCTTAGTTGTTTCTCAGATGCTGATTGGGCTGGAGATGTTGATGACAGGAGAAGTACAGGGGGATTTGCCGTATTTCTTGGTGGTAATTTTGTGTCATGGAGTTCCAAGAAACAACCTACAGTTTCTAGGTCTAGTACAGAGGCTGAGTACAAAGCTGTAGCTAATGGAACAGCAGAAGTAATATGGATTCAAGTGTTGTTGAGAGAGCTTGGTATAAGGCAAGAGAGAATGCCGACACTATGGTGTGATAATCTTGGCGCTACATATCTATCAGCTAACCCTGTTTTTCATGCTCGCACTAAACATGTTGAGGTGGATTACCATTTTGTACGTGAGCGTGTAGCAAACAAGGAGTTGGATATAAGATTTATTGCTTCTGGAGATCAAGTTGCAGATATCATGACCAAAGCTCTTTCTGCGGTGTTACATGAAAAATTTCGACACAATCTGAACTTATGTGCTAGTCCAGATTGAGAGAGGGTGTTAAGATAGTTAGTTATTATTCTAGAGATTATATCTCTTTGTAACAAGGGTCTGCGCACTCTCAAACTGCCGAGATATTCCTTGACTTCCAGTCTATTGCGCATTGCTGAGCCTGTCATGTAAATTTCTCGTTGTACGCAAATCTGTCGCTGCCATGATTATGCTAGCCTGCACGCATCCCGTGCTCAAGTCAGTCACTGTTTGCACAGAGCTCTTAAGTGCACGTGTTCATAGTAGACTTACTTCTATGCAATAATTTCTCAACTTTCTGAAAAGTTTCTCACTATCCATTTTGGAAAGGTGCAATGAAGTCTCGAAAAGTCAGTGCGTCTCACGATGCATTCTCTAGTGCACTTACCTCACTGCCTGGCATCTGCGGAGAGAGCGCGCCGCACGCACGACTAGGTCTACTTCCAAGTCATTTAGGAGATCATGGCGTGTATGTTTTATCTGTAACATCTTTCCCTATATTAACATGTAACCAGACCCATCGTGGTCATTGCGCCAAAAGCATTCTTTACACTACCTTCTCTGCTTCTAAGGTCGCGGAGCAAGTAAGGCAAAGCATGGCCATGGAGGAGGCACTCCTCACTGCCACGGACACTGAGAAGAAGGGCGGAGGATATCAGAACGGCTTGGTGTTGGGCGAGATCAAGAAACAGCTGCACCTCGCCGGGCCACTCGTCACTGGGTACCTCCTGTTGTACATCATCCAGCTGATGTCCCTCATGTTCGTCGGCCATCTCGGCGAGCTCGAGCTCGCCGGCGCCTCCGTGGCCACCTCCTTCGCCGCCGTCACCGGCTTCAGCTTGCTGGTAAGCATCTCATCCATCGCTGGAGAGATAGAATTCCGCTTCATGAAGTCAACCCATCTGTCGCTAAGTCGCTTGCTGCTGTACTGACGGCGGTCCTTGTCTCAGGCAGGCATGTCGACCACCCTGGAGACGCTGTGCGGCCAGGCCTTCGGCGCGGGGCAGCACCACCTGCTCGGCGTCTACAAGCAGCGCGCCATGCTGGTGCTCACCCTGGCGAGCCTCCCGGTGGCGGCGGTCTGGGCGTACACGGGCGAGATCCTCGCGTGGTTCGGCCAGGACCCGGAGATCGCGGCTGCGGCGGCGAGCTACGTCCGCGGGCGCAGAACTTGGTCATGCCGGCGATGCTGAGCTCCGGCGCCACCGCGCTGGCGCACGTGCCCGTCTGCTGGCTCCTGGTGCGCGCGCTCGACCTGGGCGCCGCCGGCGCCGCGCTGGCGATCGCCGTCTCCTACCTGGCCAACCTCTGCTTCCTCGCGATCTATGTCAGGCTCTCGCCGCGCTGCCGAGCCACGTGGACCGGGTTCTCCCGCGAGGCGTTCCGCGGCATCCCCGCCTTCGTGTGGCTCGCCGTGCCGTCCGCTCTGATGATGTGGTGAGCTCAGTGCCCGGCTGGAGTAGTAATTAACAGTAGATTTACCTTTGCTCAAAGAATGATCGAACACATCTCTTTGCAGCATGGAGTGGTGGTCCTACGAGCTCCTGGTGCTGCTCTCCGGCCTTCTCCCCAACCCCAAGCTGGAGACGGCCGTGCTCTCCATCTGGTTAGCATCAGTCATCCTTGCCTCTGTTCGGCTACAAAAATGTTTTTACCTTGCCACTTTGCTCCCCGATCTACCGTTGACTCTTGAATTCTTGTAGCAACAACACTATCACTTTGGCGTTCATGATTCCATTTGGCCTTGGTGGAGCCACGAGGTCAGGTCGAACAAACTTTTCATGCACCATCGGCTGCAAATTATCTTGTACAATGTGTAATTACTGACGATAACATCATCTGACTTTTTTCAACACTCCGTTTCTATATACAGCACTCGTGTCTCGAATGAGCTTGGCGCTGGCCGGCCGCACGCTGCCCGTCTTGCTGCCGGGGTGGTCGTGTTCTTGTCTGTCGTGGTCGCCGCTGTGGTTGGGCTTGTGATGGTGCTGGTTCGCCACCTATGGGGGTACGCGTACAGCAACGACGAGAAAGTGGTCAAGTACATTGCATGGATGATGATCCTGCTCGCAGTCTCCTTCCTGTTCGACAGCATAAACGGTGTTCTTTCAGGTAGTAAAGCATACGCGCCCATATCTCTATCCAGTGATCTAAACAGAGAAGTACAGTACATTTATAATCCAGTGTGGTATGCCAGAGATCCTATTCAATTTAAATTTAAAATTTCGAAAACGATGGCGCCGTACTTGATTTGCAGGTGTCATCAGGGGATGTGGCCGGCAACAGATTGGCGCGTACATCAACCTTGCGTCGTATTACCTCGTCGCCATCCCTGTAGGATGCGTTTCTGCCTTTGTCTTCCACATGGGAGGAACGGTAATTTGGTTGACTCGTTGTTGGTTTATTGAAGATTCGATGCCCCCTTGTTTTTTAGTTCTTTAAGTTTGATTTGAACTCGTAACAGGGGCTCTGGTTCGGGCTGTTTTGTGGACTGGTGGTGCAGACATTCCTGCTTTCCGGCATTACCTTGTTCACCAACTGGAACAAAGAAGTAAGAATATGTTTATGATTGATGCATTTGACTCTCTTGTTTTAATCGTTTTCTGTTTTTTACTCTCCAGTCATTGAAGGCGAAGGATAGAGTTCAGACTTCTGCTTGTCTCGTGGACGACATGACCACATGAATGTCTGTTCGCTCTGAAAAGCTCAGTCTCAGTGGCCCATTGATAGTTTGAAACTGGAAGGATTTGCTTATCTGGGTGTGCTGTTTTCCTTTTCTTATATTTGGGAAAGCTGTAGTGCGCTGTTCATAGATATTCTGAGCAGAGAGGAAAAGAACACCCCTCGTTTTCTTCTTTTCCGCATCAAGACTCCATCTTCTCACTGAAGATATCAAGATACAATCTGTTCCCGTGTATCGGCAACCCACCAAGGTCATACATAAATCATATCACATAATTAATACTGATCCAAACTACACCACAAAGATGTCTGCTTATTATCATTACACGAATAATGCCGGACATCTTAAATTCAGTCACTATATAATCACATGCGCGCCTTGGGCTGTCCAAGGAACGGGTAGTCCGTGTACCCGACGACGGGGTCCGGCGTGTAGAACGTCTTCCGCACGTACTTGTTGAGCGGCGCGTCCCGCCGGAAGCGCTCCACCAGGTCCGGGTTGGCGATGAACAGCCGCCCGTACGACACCAGGTCGGCGTCGCCACCGGCCACGGCCTCCATCCCCAGCTCCCGCGTGTACCCGCCGCTGCACATGAGCGTGCCTCGGTACGCGCCGCGCAGGGCGCGCATCAGCCGGCTCTCCTCCTCGGCGCTGCCGTGCTGCCCGGACTCCGTCTGCCCGTACGCCGTGTACCGCGGCTGCGTCACGTGCAGGTACGCCAGGCGCCCGGCCTCCTGCTGCAGCGCGTTGAGCCGGTCCACCACGGCCAGGCCGAGCCGCATGGGGTCCGAGTCGTAGGCGTCGAGGTGGTCGATGGCCGGCGACACACGGACCGCCACGCGGTCCGCGCCGATCGCCGAGACCACCGCCCGGGTCACCTCCAGGAGGAACCGGCAGCGGTTGGAGAGCGAGCCACCGTACTGGTCCGTGCGGTCGTTGATGCCGTCCTTCAGGAACTGGTCGATGAGGTAGCCATGAGCGCCGTGGATCTCAATGCCATCGAAACCTGCAAGTGCATTGCGCTTCCAGATGAGCAAAGAGCAGAAAAGAGGCGATCGTCTGGTGGTGTAAGGTTTGCGAGTGGTATGTTCTTAAGGAGTAATGCATTTAGCATCCTGTTACCTGCTTCGATGGCGTTTATGGCAGCCTGACGGTATTGTTCAACTATTTCTGGGATCTCGGATGTGGTAAGGCGCCTCGGAGTTGGATAATTGCCATGAGAACCGTCAGGCATCAGTATCCTCCATCTCGGTGATATTGGCTTATCCGTGGAGGAAATTGGAGCTGCACCGCCAGGCTGATACACTGAATGGTGGGAAAAAAACGTGAGTTAACATCTGAAGCAATTAAGTTGGCACCATATGTTTGGATCAGTAATCACTGATGACCCTGGTAATGTGAATCAGGCGCATGCACAGTATAAAGAGTGTTGACAGCTTGAAGCGGTATCATATGATTAGCGATGTGAATTCACTAATAAGACATGTATTTCATTGAACACAGCAGCCCAGCAATATGTAGCGTTCGGACTGAAGTGCCCTGACTCGAACAAATACAACTTGAACACACTAAGGCCTCCTGAAGGAAACAAATGAACTGAAACCTGATTCAACTTCTGAAAGGACTAAGGAATCTGATAAACTTCTTTCCTACACTTTCCATTAACCATGAGTCCCTGACAACACCATCCTCAAGTTGACAACAAATGACTGGTTGGGTCTAAAATCCTACCGCAAGAAATGTTGTCACTTGAGTTCGGAAAATCTGAAAAATTTCCAATGAACTTTTCTTTGACGAAAATAATTGCACATCTAATAAGCATACCTTGGTGAGAAGCTCGGCCAACATGCCACAATTGGCAGAAAAAGATGGCTCCCTTGGCATGTACAGCATCAACCACCTTTCTCCATGCATCAATCTGCTCTTGATTGTATATCCCAGGGACACGAGGAAACCTTATAGAACATACTTTGTTAAATAATGTTTTGATCTGATGTGTGATGGCATAAAAGTAACAAATTATGCTAAAAGTTCATCTGAAGCAGGCCAAAGAATAATCGCTATTGAATAATGCAAATCTACAATATGATCAGATAGCAAGTCAATGTTATGCAATAATCATAAGGGCAGTCGGTCATACTGATTTTACTTTTTCTTTTTTTATTAAAACAGGTCGATCGTACTGATGCCCTTTGTTACAGCTTCCTAAATTGAGCAGCAGAGGATACGTCGTTACATATTCAGTGTTAATCCTGTCTCACAAAAGTCACAAGCCTGGCACTTTTAAGTACAGAACTAGATTTGAATTCAGTACACCCCTCAACTTTCATGATAAGGAAGATTGCAGTTGCTAAAGCTATAATCTATGACAGCTTCGTTATTAGTGAAACTCCAACAACTCTTCATGATACGCCCGTGAGTCAGAGAAGGCTAGATTCCCAATTTTCATTAGCCATTCTCGATCTTTTTTTCTGGAAAGGAATCTATGCTATTTGAAGTCTAACAGGACACTGAACCATCACCGATCAGCACCTGATGAATTGTGCTACTACCATTCCCACCGAATACCCATTGATAATTAACACCAACCCCTCCTCGCAAGAGGACCATGCCTCCACTACGCCACCGCCAGATCTGGCGCGCATCTTCCCGTCATCCGAGCGCACATGGCTCACACGGTGGCGCGAGCATATAAAAGACTACAGACCTACTGTCTCCGTCCATGTGTATAAAAAGACGACAAGACTTACTCCATTTTGTTTTGGAAAACGAGGTCTTCGATCAACATCTTCTCTTTTTTTTTTACAAAAAGGGAGCTTTGTTTATTACTCAGAAATAGAACAACAATCCCAGGCAAAAAGTTGATCAACACTTATTTGCGTAATGCAGAGAGTATGGTGGCGCGTGGATTTTTTTTCTTAATTTTATTTTTAACGGAAGGTGGTGCGTGGAGTTAAGTAAACTAAGAGACAGTGGATCTCGGGAACTAAGTAGCAAATTAAACTAGCCTAGAGAGAGGCGCAACCAAAAGGTGGAGCTGAGAGGGGGACCGGGAGTGAAGCAAGGGAAGTGACGAGATTACCCCGGGCCGGAGGGCGAGACGATGGTGCCCTCGGAGATGAGCAGGCCTCCCTCCGTGGACCGCTGCGCGTAGTACTCGGCCAGCGCGGGGGTCGGGACCGCGCCGGGCGCCCTGCACCGCGTCATCGGCGCCAGCACCACCCTGCGCACGCGAGGACACGCGGAGATGGTGGTAAGTCAGCCGCACAGACCGAACCCAAGCGAGGAAAAATCAAGAAGGCGGAGAGCAGGGCGGGACTCACCGATGGGCCAGGCGGAAGCGGGGCATCTGGTACGGCGAGAAGAGCGACGGGCGCGGCTCCTGCTCCGCCGGCGGCGCGTGATCCATCCCGGCCGCCGTGCGGTGGTAGCGAATCGGGAGGAGGGGAACGGGGGGAGGTGGAAGGAAGCGGGGATGGAGGAGAAGCAGGGGGGAAAGCAGGGGTGGCGAGAAGCCAGCAATAGGAGGAGGGAAGGGGGAATTGAGTGAGTGCGTGGGGTTCGAAAGCGAAGGCCTCTGTGCCGGCTTTGTTGGACGGTGACCCGGTGAGTGATGGCGGGATGGACCGGTGGCGGTGGCGCGGGGAGAGACTCGGGACTCGGGAGACTCGGGAGAGGGCGAATGGGAAAGGGGAGAGGGCGAATGGGAAAGGTCAGTGCGCGCGCACCATGGAGGCGCCAGTTGACCGGTCGCGCGGGTTAGGCGCGAGCGGCGTCCAAGTTTAGAGCACCTATTTCAGCATGTGGGTCGCGTGGCTCTGGCCTCTGGGGTGGCTGACTGCTATGGATTTCGGAGATGTAGAGTACTTAGCTCTGTTCCAAAATACTTGTCATTTTGATTTTTAATCACTATATTGACTATTCGTCTTATTTAAATTTTTACATAAATAATAAAACTAATTTATTAAAATTATGATATCTTAAATGTCAAACATGTTATGAAAAAATAACTAATATTTGTAAAAAGAATTTAAATAAAATAAATAGTCAAATGTGATGGTCAAACGTCACCAGCGACAAGTATTTTGAGACGGAGAGAATAGATCTAACGCTGCCAGTCAATGATTTCCGTAGCTTTTGGATACGTGTTTCATTGAAAAAAGGAATATAGGGGCGTTCGGCGCACCCCCTCTAAACTTTAACACCCGTCACATCAAAGAGAATCTTACTATTTAAACATATTTTTAATGACAAAATCTATATCACGACTCCCTTCTAAATCACGAGACGAATCTAATGAGCCTAATTAATCTATGTTTTGCTATAGTGATGCTACAGTAACCATCGTCTAATCACGTCTTAATTACCCTCATTAGATTCGTCTCGCGATTTCGAGCGGAGTCCTGAAATTAGTTTTGTAATTAAACTTTATTTATATCACAATATTCGTTGAAAAAACCCTCTAAAGTTTAGACCCCGTGCGCCGAAAACCCCCATAAACTCCTGCATTATGGAGCCCCCTGCCCAGTCTCAAAAAAGAATCCAAAGAAACCAAACACATTGACTGACCCGCGTGTGATCCTGCCAAAGAAACCGCAGAGATTCTTTTCCTGTTCGTCATTCTCTCCTGCGAAAAAGGAGGGACTCGTCGCCTCCTCCCCGCACCTCCCCTCACTTCGGCGGCGCACGAACGCACGCCGCTATAATGGCGGGAGCCGCCGGGGCGCGGCGGCAGCGCCACCACCCCTGCGGCATCTGCATGGAGCCCATGGCGCCCTCCGAGGCCCACCGCGGCGGCGCCGCCTGCGCGCGCGCCTTCTGCCGCGCGTGCCTGGCCGGCCACGTCCGGGCCAAGGTCGAGTCCGGCGGAGGCGGCGCCGTGCGGTGCCCCGACGCGTCGTGCGCCGCCGCGCTCGACCCGGAGCTCTGCCGAGCGGCGCTCCCCTCCGACTTGTTCGAGCGGTGGTCGCCGCGCTCTGCGAGTCCTTGTTCCTCGGCGCGCGGCGCACCTACTGCCCGTTCCCGGACTGCTCCGAGATGATGGTTGCGGACGACGACGGCGGCGGCGGCGAGGGGTGCGTCACGCAGTCCGAGTGCCAGGGATGCCGCCGGCTGTTCCGCGCCCAGTGCGGGGTGCCGTGGCACAACGGCGTCAGCTGCGCCGAGTTCCAGCGGCTCGGCGTGGGGAGCGCGGTCGGGAGGACCTGCTGCTGGTGGAGGCCGCGCGGGAGGGCAATTGGAAGCGCTGCCCGCGGTGCAGGTTCTACGTCGAGCTGGCGCATGGCTGCTTGCACATTACTTGCAGGTGAAAAATGCTTCTTTGGTAGAGGTTCAGCTCGTGCTGTGTGATCCCGGGGTTTGGAATGCAGAAAATGTAATCAAGTCGAATATTATCGTTGCAATTTAGATCAACGATTAAATTAGTGCATTTGTGCCATTTGATTCGATTGCAGGTGTGGATTTGAGTTCTGCTATGGATGCGGCAAGAGGTGGGAGCTGATACATGACGGGTGTCCTGGGGCATGACGTAGGTATGTATGCTGCTAGTTAGAATAGTTTATTCGATGTCAGGTATGAACTGTGTGAATCTTGTTGGCATGATGTGCATGGTTATTCTATCCTGGTCATAGAATTCTTGATCCTCCTTGCAAAAGGGAAAAAAAAAACACACTTGATCTTATTTGAGCTAGTCTATGACATTGCTCAAAATTTGCTCTGATAGAACTGCTGTTGCAAGATCAACGCTGAAATGATTATTCGGGTTAAAGTACTATTCCTAAGTTTGTGAATAGAGTTTATAGGAGTCGCGTATGTTGCATATACCCTAATTTAGAGTTCATTTCCGCGTTTCTGGATTTTGGGAATGGAAACACTGAGCTTTTTTGCTTGGTTGTGAAAATTCCGACTTGTGAGTTGAAAACCACTTTTAAAACTAATCTTTTGCAGAAATAATGAAGTAGAAACCATATTTTCCCAGCATTTTCAGTTTTGTCAGGACTCAGGAACATTTCTCTTGTCAACGAAATCCCATTTTCGTTTTTACGGTGATTACTTTGTTTCGACACTTGATAATTTGCCTGCAGTGCAAGTAGAGTTCATTGCTCTGTTCATTGGTATATCAAGAGTTTGAGAGTCACTATTCTGGTTACCTTATTTTTGAACTGAATATAACGCACAATTATAAGATGATAATGGTTTTGCTTGCAAATTATGAGCTGATACATATTGCTATCACGCTGCCATAAACGTTTCTGGTGGTAGAATTGTACATTCTTTTATGAAAAGCACAAAATAACATTGTTGACTTACTTCCACTGTGTTCTTCTAAAGCCTTCCACTGTCTTCTTCTAAAGTCTATCAGTCAATCTCAATAATATGAAAGTGACTGTCCATAACTCTGCATTGTCATGTTCTGTTTCTTGTGGTCTGTTTGCAACATGCAGGCAACTACATTAAGGAGATAAAAAAAATAATTAGAATGGCTAAAATGTTCGTATGACTCTGTTGGTTGTGCAATAGCTTTACATGTTACAGTGCAGAAAATTAATGAAATTAATTATTTACATCTAGTACCTTGATAACGGTTGGCCTTGATGAGTTGATAGTACTTATCCGATTCAATTGCAGGTTTGGATGCATTAAGTCATGGGAGCAGATACATGGGAAGGGGTTCGTGTGAATGAAATAGGTACGATGCTGCTAACTAGTATTGTTCATCTGGCATCTCTTGTAAGCCATGAATTTGAGATCTTCAACGATCTCATGAACTAGCAAGCCTGCCAGTCTCGTCTAAAGTATTTTGCAAGGTTCTACTATATGGTGTAGGTCTTAATTTGCCAGTAATCTGCTAGACATACAATCTTGTCTTGCTTTAGCTTAAGCTGCTTCAAATTCTGTGATACGCTGCATGGCGAGTTGCCTAGATAGAACTATCGCTTAACCGTCTTGTTTGAATATGGTAGCGGGAATTTATTCAGGTTGGTGATCCTTTGGTTTTCTCCCATGTCAACTAAACAGAAATATAATCGCCTTAGTACGGTCACGAAATGCTTAGCACCGCGAAAAGTAAGTTGCAATTGAGCACGACTACGGTTACATCAGTTTATGAAAGATCATAGAAGTTGTAGCATGGTGTGCAAATTTTGACATGCGGAGACAGAGATAAGTGAATCAATCTTGGTCTGCTATGTTGTCTCGAGAGAATTTCAGAATGTTCCGGACCACATCCAGCTCGGTTCCAGTTGATCTGCCAAAACTTATTCTGTTCAATAAGAATGCGCCTGCTAGGCCCCATAGTTTGAGATTGGATGCTTCGAAATATTCCAAAAAATTATCCTAATGCCTCAGTTGTTACAAATTACCATGATATGTTTATTTGCAACAGAAGTCATTACGTAAACTATCCAAGTTATACGATATGCGGGACACTGCTTCATGGTCATCTCTGTTATTCCATGAGAAGATTAAGCATGCCCGTTACCAATGGCTGGATAGTGCCCCGAACTACAAGTGGCTGGTGCTCGATCTACAAGCAGGCGGCAGGTGTGGTCTTTGCCAGCACGTGACGATTTCAAGATAACGAGAATTGTTCCTGTTCTGGGCATCCCCTGCATCCCCCGTGTTGCTGCTGCTCTCACGTGTTGGTTCCCTGATGACGACGCAGCTGCGGATAACCTCGGGTTCCCTGTTATGCCACTTGCCTCGTACATTGTCGGTCGGGCTTCTGTTCTCCTGTGCCTCGCTGTCTGCTCACTCAACATCAGATACTCTGAGCCACGGCCCACGGGGAACGCAGCTAGCTGCTCAGGTTCGTCCTCTGCTGTCGAGCGAGGCCCAGGCCGGCGAGCCAGCACGCAGCGGTTTGCTGTGGAGACACCGCACGCTTTAGATCCACTCGTGGCGGGCGGTTTGCGATTGCCATGGAAAACATGTGCTCGATGTGTTATGCCGGTTCATCGATTCACCTGAACTTGTTGCATGGCAATGTGCGAATCTGGCAGCCGCTTGGACGATGGCCAGCCAACACGAACGAGTGCAGCGCTGGTGCATACTTGCAGATACTCCTAACTGTTATATTCACTGACTCACTGTATCATTCCCATGTCGAGACGTGCGTGCCCTGCTATGAACTGTAAAAACTGTTCAGAATTTTTACACACTGCCTGTGAAATGCGAATCAAACCTCTGCACTTCCAAATTTCCATTCCGCCCGTGACAAGCAGGTAGCGAGCGACTCGTCACAAGCGTCCGCGGCGACACACGTACAAACAAGCAGCCAATCAATCCCCCGGTCCAAAACTGGAGGTGGCCCACGCCGCGTCGGCCCATCCACACCACTCCTCCGTGTCGCAATCCAGTCCGGTTCGATCCACTGGCCACGCCGCATCGCTCTCTCCTCTCCGTACACCACCACGGCGAGGCGACACCGCATCTGGCCTGGCCACCCTCACTGCTCCCCCCCGAGGCACTCCACCACCACCGCAGCTTGCTCTTCTTCTTTACCAAGAGCAGGCAGCGAGGCGGCCACTCGCTTAGCTCTTTCCCCTCCGGATCCGGCGCCAAGCAATGGCGCTGCCGACACTGCTGCTGGCGGTGCTGGCTCTCGCATCTGCGGCGGGCGTTTCGGCAGGCGGGGATGGAGGGGAGCGGACCTACATCGTGCGTGTGGACGCCGACGCGAAGCCGTCGGTGTACCCGACGCACGCGCACTGGTACGAGGCGGCGGTGCTGGCCGCGGCGGGCGACGGGGCCGGGTGGCCGGAGGGCGGCCGGCTGATCCACACCTACTCCGCGGCCTTCCACGGGTTCTCGGCCCGGATGACCCCCGCGGCGGCCGAGGCGCTGGCGGCGGCGCCCGGGGTAGCCTCGCCACCACGCGCTCGCCGAGGTTCCTGGGCCTCCTCTCCTCCCCGCCGTCGGCGCTGCTGGCCGACTCCGACTTCGGCGCCGACCTCGTCATCGCCGTCCTCGACACCGGCATCTCCCCGTCCCACCGCAGCTTCCACGACCGCGGCCTCGGCCCCGTCCCGCCGCGCTGGCGCGGGGTCTGCGCGTCGGGCCCCGGGTTCCCGCCCGCCTCCTGCAACCGCAAGCTCGTCGGCGCGCGCTTCTTCTCGAGGGGTCAATTGCTCTGGCACCATGCATAAGGGGAGCCATCTCCAAAACACCATTAGTAAAGAAGACATCCCCCTCATACCAATGATAACCCAACTCTTCTCTCCCAAATACAAACCAGCTCACAAATAGACTATTTTCTTCCAGTTTTACCCCTGAGGCTCATCAGCCATCACCAGAGGTTCTAAAATTCGTAGAAAAATTCTGAAAAATCGAAAAATCGAAATAATGTTATTTAATAATTGGAAAAATCCCAAAATGAAAAAAAAAATCCCAAAATCGAGCCGCCTCTGGCGCGCGGGCGGCGGGCGTGCCGCCTTGGCGCGCGGGCCAGCCGCCTCTGGCGCGCGGTCGAGCCGCCTCTGGCGCGCGGGCGGCGGGCGTGCCGCCTTGCCGCGCGGGCGAGGCCTCTAGCGCGCGGGCGAGCCGCCGCTGGCGCGCGGGCGGCGGGCGTGCCGCCTTGCCGCGCGGGCGAGGCCTCTGGCGCGGGCGAGGCCCCTGGAGCGCGCGGGCGACGAGCCGCCGGCCTGCCTCCAGATGCGCCGCCGCCGGCTGCCTCTTTCGATTTGGATTTCGTTTGGAGGATTCACGGGCACACAGGGGCAACATCGGAAGGGGAAAATGAGATTGGGAGCTGGTTTGTATTTGGGAAAGAGGAGTTCGGTTACTAGTGGTATCAGGGGGATGGCCTGCTTACTAATGGTATTTTGGAGATGGCGCCACTTATGGATGTTACCAGGGCAATTAACCCCTTCTCGAGAGGCTACGAGGCCACCTCCGGCCGGATGAACGAGACGGCCGAGGTCCGGTCGCCGCTCGACACCGACGGCCACGAGACGCACACCGCCTCCATCGCCGCGGGCCGGTACGTGTTCCCGGCCTCCACGCTCGAGTACGCGCGCGGCGTGGCAGCCGGGATGGCGCCCAAGGCGCGCCTGGCCGCGTACAAGGTGTGCTGGGCGGGCGGCTGCTTCGACTCCGACATCCTCGCGGCGTTCGACGCCGCCGTCGCCGACGGCGTCGACGTCGTCTCGCTCAGCGTCGGCGGCGTCGTCGTGCCGTACCACCTCGACGCCATCGCCATCGGCGCGTTCGGCGCCACCGAGGCCGGGATCGTCGTGTCGGCTTCGGCGGGGAACGGCGGCCCCGGCGAGCTCACCGTCACCAACGTCGCGCCCTGGATGGCCACCGTCGGCGCCGGGTCCATGGACCGCGCCTTCCCGGCCAACGTCCACCTCGGCAACGGCCAGACGCTCGACGGCGTCAGCGTGTACGGCGGCCCCGCGCTGGAGCCCGGCAAGATGTACGAGCTGGTGTACGGCGGCGCGTCGTCGTCCGCGGCTGACGGCTACTCGGCGTCCATGAGCCTGGACGGCTCGCTTGACCCGGCCGTGGTGCGCGGCAGGATCGTGGTGTGCCTCGGCTGCGAGTTCTTCGCCGCCGGCGCCGCCACGGTCGTCGCATTGGACGGTGCGGCGGCGGAGGAGGCGGCCGTCGCCGCGCCGGCGGCAGGAGGCCCCCCGCAGCGGCGGCGGCGGAAGAAGAAGAACAAGTACCGCGGCGTGCGGCAGCGGCCGTGGGGGAAGTGGGCGGCGGAGATCCGCGACCCGCGCCGCGCGGTGCGCAAGTGGCTCGGGACCTTCGACACCGCCGAGGAGGCCGCCAGGGCGTACGACCGCGCCGCCGTCGAGTTCCGCGGCCCGCGCGCCAAACTCAACTTCCCCTTCCCCGAGCAGCTGCCGGGCCACGACGACGACGACGGCGCGGCCGCGAGGTCCGACACATTGTCGCCGTCGATGTGCAGCGGCAGCGCGGACGCCGAGGAGCGCGGGCACCAGGAGTGGACCAACGGCGGGGAGGAAACAGGGGAGCAGCTCTGGGATGACCTGCAAGACCTGATGAAGCTGGACGAAGGCGAGCTCTGGTTCCCGCCAACTTCGACCTCTTGGAATTGAAACCGTGGGTGTGATCAAATCACAGCCGTCGAACAAAGTAGATTGGAAATGACCATAGTAGCCTTCCAGTTTTTTTTCTTCTTCTTTTGCCCTTCTTTTAAGGCTCTGTTGTACTATTTGAAGAAAGCAGAGTTTTGTGAATTATCCATAGAAGAGTTTTAGCAACTGTACCTATTAGTCATTTTTCGGTTTGTAATTAATTTTCTACTATACTCCGCAAGAACACGAGTAGACTGACCTGTAGTAAATCATTTTGTATTCACAAGAGATGTAAATAGTCCATATGTTGTATTAAGGCCTAAATCCGCGATCGGTATCAAGTATCAAATATGATCCACGTGACTTGGCAACGTCAGTTGGCAGCTGTGCAAATTAGATTGAGATGTCTTCAAAAAGTTTAGGAAGGATAATTTTATTTTCTGGCAGAACGTAATGAGATGAAGACGGGCAGAATCGGTCACGTTGCCTTGCCGCTGCAAGTTACCAAGGGTTTATCTAGTTTTCTACTACTACTACGTACTATCTGAAGTCACTGACTGAACCATGAGGGAAACAGACAAACAGATATTATCACAATCATAGTACGAGCGAACAGGAAGATGATTTGTAACTCACAGAGCTAAATCGTCAAGTAAGTCAGGACGAAGGTAGTAGGAGTACTAAGTATCGGCTGAATAAGACTTTTCCATTAAAAAAATAAGAAAAAGAGGAGAGACACCCTTCGTGCGAATCATACTGTCCTCAGTCCAGAAAAAAAAAAGGAAAAAGAAAGATCCACCGAGGGCTATTTACAGTTTGATTTGTCATGTTGATGATGGCTGATGAGGGTTTATCAAACTGAAAATTTGTCGGTTTTGAACAGTGCCAAAAGCTGGTCCGTAAACTGGAAACACCAATTAGTTTTTTGTTTTTACTACAATGCAGATGCTTGGTTTCGGCTAAAACCGGATGTCCGATAGAATCGGATCAGAATCATAAGTCTGATTACCGTGAAAAGGAGGCCCCTTACTGGCCCATTACAAATTACAAAGTTTTCACCGGAGAAAAGATACATCGATTATGCTACATGGGAGAAAACAAACGACACCATGCACTGGAGACCTCATCGTCATCGCGCGCCATGCGGCAGCGCCATAGCTTTGCTTCTTCTCGGCAAGTAGAGAGGAGACGGGGGAGCGACGGAGATTCCTGTCGAAAGACGACTTCGTTGCGATGCTTCCACAGTTGCCAGTAGCAGAGGAGGGCTAAACAGTCCCTGTGCTTGCTCGGCGTCGCCGGCGGCCAAGTGAGATTCCAAGCTCGGGCCGTGGTTGGCTGTACCGGCAGGCCGACACCAATGGTGTTCCAGAATGTCTGTGCAAAGGTGCAGCCAAACATGATATGATCTGTGTCCTCCTGGCCATGTGTGCACACCTCGCAGGTTTCATTGTCCACAATGTTCTTCTTCAGGAGATTGGCTTTGCATTGGATCCTCCCCTGCACCATGAGCCATCCAAAAAACTGGACGCGCGGCGGCGCTCGATTGTGCCAGACGAATTTTGCATAGTCACATCCAGGGTCGGTTGCAGACATGACCAGCTTGTAGAGCGACGAGGAGCGCAGGGTGCCGTCCGGCGCGAAGAGGTCGCTGCACCGGACATCCCTCTCAGTGGTGAGCGTGATGCCAGAGAGCATGGCACGCACTTCTGCCAGTTCGCCGTCCGCCACCCGGGACAGTCGCGGCACGAACTGCTGTCGCAGGCCTTCTTCAAACACCTGATGCACCGAGGCACGGGGGCGTATGGAGTGACTAGCCAACGCCGGGAACAAGTCAGCCAGCCGCCCTGCCTCCAGCCACCAATCATCCCAGAACGACGTCGCCTTGCCATCACCCACTCGCACTGTCGTTATTGCTTGATAAATCGGCAGCAGCTCGCGCAGGTTTGCCCAGTGTGTTCCTTCCATGTCGCCGGTCAAGCTCGCAGGGTCTGCGTGTGACCGCACCCAGCGAGCCCACGACGAGTCGGTGGCGGTGAACATCCGGTGGATAAGCTTCAGCAGCAAGCAATTATTCTGGACCCCCAGATCACGAACGCCGAGGCCCCCCTGATCGCGCGGGCGAGTGCAGGTGTCCCAGGCGACGAGGCATTGCGCGCCACTTACTTTGTCCTCACCAGACCACAGGAATGCTCTCCTCTTCCGATCATACTTGTCCACCCCTCCCAATGGCAAGTGCAGCGCACACATAGCATATATTGGCAGAGCATCCACCACTGAATTGATTAGAACGGCTCGAGCTTTGTAGTTCAGCAGGCCAGCTTGCCATCCTGCCAAATACCTGTCCGCACGACAGAACATTGGCGCGAGTGTGGTCAGGTTGAGCTTCTCATTGGAAAGCGGCAGGCCCAGATAAGTTTGCGGAAAATCCCTCTTGACGGCAACCAAGCGCCGAGATGCACAAAGGCAGAGTGGCGTCATCGACATGCATGGGCACAACCGTGCTCTTCCCAAAATTGATGTGCAGCCCGGTCGCCGCGGAGAACTGGTCCAGCAGTTGCTTGAGGCGCGAGACTTGCGCGAGGTCAGCGGGGAGGAGGATCAACGTGTCATCCGCGTACTGCAACACGGGGCACGTGAGGTGAGGGGCCAGCGGGTGCCGAACGCCGTCGTCGTCCTGGATAAGCTTCTGCAGGACGTCCGCGACCAGGAGGAACAGGTACGGCGAGAGCGAGTCGCCTTGGCGCAGTCCGCGCTTGCACGCGAACCACGGTCCGGGGCACCCGTTCACCAACACCGCGTTGCGCGATGTGTTGAGCAGCGCAGCGATCCACCGTCTCCACTTGTCCGAGAAGCCTCTAGCATCCAGAATCCTCAAAAGGCTCTCCCAATCCACCGAATCAAACGCCTTGGCGAAATCAAGTTTCAGCACAAGTGTGGGAGCTTTCCTCTTGTAGCAGCACTGCACGAGTTCCACAGCCATCACAAAATTCTCCATGATCGACCGCCCCCGGATGAATCCTGTTTGGTCCAAATCAATGAGTGAGGATATCTGTTGTTGCAGCCTGGTTGTTAGGATCTTCGTGGCAATCTTCACGCTGCAGTTCTGAAGGCATATCGGCCGGTGAGCATCTGCAGTGGTGGCGCCAGGACGTTTGGGGATCAGAACCACATAAGCTCGGTTGACACGCTCCAGATCGACCCGCTCTGAATGGAAAGCCTCAAGAAATTGCATGACCCTTGGAGCAATCTCTGGCCAAGCTGCTTGGTAGAAACCGGGGCCAAAACCATCTGGACCGGGCGCACTGCATCTGTTCATGGCGCGGACGGCGGCGAGGGCTTCCGGGGCTGTGAACGGCGCTGTGAGGGGATCGTTGTCCACACGATGTCGTCCGTTGTACATCTGATTCAGGTCAAAGTGCCACTGCGTCGGCACCGTGACGCCCAGGATGCCAGCAAGGTGCTCAGTGAGGGCTTGTGTCTTCCCGGCGTGCGAGGTGACCATCGCGCCACCGACCTCAATGGCTCTGATTTGGTTGCTCCGGAGCCGGTGCGTGGCTTTTGCTTGGAAGTACTTCGTGTTCGCGTTCCCCTCGCGGAGTTCGCGCACCTTGCCGCGCTGCTTCCAGTAGGCCGCCAGCTCGCGCAGGGCAAGCTGGAGCGCGTCCTGGCAGAGCGCGCGGACGCATCTTTCACCTGCTGACAGAAACCGGTACTCCTCCAAGGTATCAAAAAGGCTAATAATGAATTTGCAGTTAGAATGGAGAGTGGGACGAGTGCGCAACTTACGAGCCCAAACCTTTGCTTCGCAGCGCGCCGCCTTGAGGCTGCCGGCAAGCACGCCGGCGGCGTCGCCATTGACGGGGGCAGCCGTCCAGGCCTGGAGGACCGTGGGAAGGAACTCGGCATGGTGTAGCCAAGCATTTTCAAAGCGGAACGTGGACGGTTTGGGGATGGTGGAGGATAGCGAGAGGGCGAGGGGTGTGTGGTCAGACGTGGCGGCGACGAGGGCTGTGAGGGAGGAATTGGGGAAGAGCTCACTCATGGCTGTATTGAAGAACACCCGATCGAGACGCGCAAGCACCGGTTCACTGCGTTTGTTAGTCCACGTGAAACGCCTATTTAGTAGAGGTAAGTCAATGAGAGCAAGAGCGTCAATGGAGTTGTTGAACGCACTACACAGGTTAGTATGAACTACCTCATTGTTTTTATCCTCGGCATCTCGAGTGAGGTTGAAGTCGCCGGCCAGGACCCAAGCCCCCTGCACGTGCGTCGCGAGCTCAGAAAGCCCGTCAAGAAACTCGAGAGAGTCTCTGTGGTCAGCTGGCGCGTACACGTTCGTGACGGTGAGCACCAAGTCAGTGAGAGTGGAAGAGAGCACCGTGGTGAGAGTGTGACGGCGTTCAATGAACGACTCACAGGTGAAGCTAGACGGGTTCCATGCAGTTAGCATGCCGCCGCGAGAGCCATCAGCGTCGACACAACGGTACGAGGTGAAGCGAGGCGGGAGGAAAGTCACAGCCTTAAGCGCAGCCGTGTCGCTAAGCTTCGACTCTTGGAGGCAAATAATTGCAGGAGAACTAGAGATTAACGCGTCCTTAACCAGAACGCATTTGTCACGCTCACCCAACCCACGAACATTCCAAGAGACGAGGTTAAAGGTCTTAAACGATTGATTCATTAAAACTGGAAGTGCACCCGAAACCAGAACAAACAGATACCGGAACGCAACAGCAGGCATGCCCGGGACTAATGAAGCTAAACACGCGACGACGCACGCACCAGGTTAAGCCCGGAACGCGAGGGTAGCTGAGACAAACACACAACACGCGCCGGAGCGCAAGCACGACAGGGCACCGAAACAAAAGCACACACGTGACGAAGCTAGAGGAGCGTGGCAAAGCTCGACGGCACACGCGCTCCGTGGAAGACGGCGGGGGGTTGCTTAACATGGCGGTGCCGAGAGCACCGTGTCCAGGCTGCGGGACGCCGCCTGACCTAGGCCAGCTGTGTTCACCAGCTTGCGCAGGTCCTTGGCCCCGATCGCCTTCGTCTTTCTCCCCATCAGACCTTTCTTGGTGACATGCTTCTTCAGATCCTTGGCGCAGGAGGCTAGCAACGCCCCTAAAAGCTAAAATCATCAGTTCGAATTCTGAGGAGATGGCTCCCGAGCTCGCCTCTCGCGACCCGGGCGACCCGCATGGCGACGCGGTCGACCCTCCCGACCGCGGCCGCCGGACAGCCACCCAGCTCCACCGCAACCACCCCGCCCCACCCTCCAGCCCCCACAAAGCCGCTTGCGACCCGCCAGCGCCGAGCACGACGCTTCGCCTCGAAGCTGCAGGTGCACGCGGCGCGCCGCCGGTACGCGAGCACCCCTCCAGGCCTGGAGTTCTGGTCGAGAACCAACTGCTCTCCGACTTCTACACCACCGCCGTCCCAGGTGCTATCTGCCACCACCCTCGCCCCACCCTAGTAAAGCGCATGGACGTCCACTGGTATTCGACATACTTCGTCGTGTGCACGTGGGAAATGATCGATCTGCTTGTGCCGACCTGGCCATTCCGACAGTCATATCCGCCAGATACAATATCCGGCGTTGCTACGAATACGCTGACTGCATTAGGCATGCGATTTCCCCGTGCGAGTTATCCTTAAAACGCCTCAAATCCTCGAGCTGTTTCTGTTGACACAACCTGCGAGCGCGGATACCCTTTCCTCCAGGCAAGCTCCCCGCACCACCACCCGTCAGCGGTCACCGCGGCGGGGGCGACGGGGGCGAGGCGTGTCCGTCAGCGCGTGCCGTCAGCTGCCATCACCACCTGACCCGCGCGCGCGGCAGCAGGGGATGTGCTCTGCTCTCCCAGGGCGCGTGGCTCGCCGTCGGATCATGATGAGCGCGACTTGCTTTTTGAAGCTCTGACTTCCGTCGATATGTCCGTCGATTAAGCGGTTGACCTCAAACGGTCTGAATTGTTTTGAATTTGACTCAAATTTTATATTTGGTCCGTCGGTCCGGCAGTTGCGATTAAGCAGTTGACCCGAATACGGTCGGACCTGTTTCGATTTTGACTCGATTTGTTTATTTGGTCCACCCGATTGTCAACTACCCGATGCATGCAATAGGAAGATGAGTGCAGCAGCCAGACACGCCCTTACTATGTTTTCCTGTCTCTAGTGCAACTCAACTGCGTATTTGTAACTGTCTAACATCAGTATAAATGGATCAAATCGGGATAGTCAACAACAGAACCGAAAAAAAAAACTGAAGAAACATGACCATATCTAAAGGTTAGCGCAGGTCCAATGATTCAAGAAACATAGCATTTTAGCTATAAATCGGTTACTTAGCGTATAACTTGTCCACAATCTAAGAAACAAAGTCCAATTCATGTAACACAAATTAAAATAGTGTACATGGCACAATTTCAAGATAACTTTCACCCTCCATCAACGTATCATCCTCTGCCACTTGCGGGAGCTACCTACCATAATCTACTGTAGTACCATGACACAGTGGGCAAGGCTCCAGAACAATCAGCTGTAGGAGGGACTTTATCCTCAATGTACTTTCTTATCGCCGCCACCCCTCTGAAGGCTTCCTCAAGCACAGCCTGGCTAACAGAACAGCAGAATTCATCCCGGCGGTCATTGTCATTGCCGCCAGAACACCTACCACCACCATAACGAAGGGTATCCAATGTAAGTTGCTCAAGTGATATTGAGCTCTTGACAATACAACATGTTAGCTCAACCAAGCCCTTTGCAGAACTGAATCCTATGACCTCAAAACTCTTGAGGCGGTCATGGTGGCGGTCAGGCAGCTGTCTCAAATGCGAAGAACCTCCAAAAATAGATTCATGTTCCATATCTTCCTGAGAGACCTGAAGATAAAATGGGGAAATTAAATCAATGGACACACCCAAATGAGTGACCAGTTATCTAAATTTGCAAGGTAGGATGAGCATCGCCTTACATCTAGCCACCAAGTCTCCAAGGAAGGAGACGCATCCAAGAATGAAACCATTGAAAAATAATCATAGGACGGAGACAAGGTCTCTCCATTAATCTGAATGGTCAAGTGCTTGAGGTTGAGGAATTTGGTGGGCAGCATCGGTGTATTCACCTACACAACAAACGCGTCACATTCAGATTATTATACACCTGCACAGCACAGTATGAATGTATCACTTACCTCAGACCACGATCCCAACGTAAGAGTCTCAAGGTTTGGCATAATGGATGGAAGATTAGCACGAGCATAGCAGACAACGTTCTCACGACGCAAGCTCAAGCACTTCATTTGTGATGTTTCTCCAAGTGAGAGTTTTGAAACTTCTCCAATAAGGGTTAAACTGGAGAGACTTGATGCTTTATTCTCTATAACTTGCAGATCCCAACATACAATAACACTCAGGTAGCTGAGCTTCAGCAGCACGGAAGGTATCTTCAGGAAAGTTAACTTCTTGCAATCATTGAGGTCCAAATGCTCCAAAGCAAGGGAGTTGGAAAGAAGGCACTCTAATTCCTCCCCCGTAATATGCACATGCATCAGTCTCAGTCTTGTTAGGCTTCTCAATGGGCCAAGTTCAAGCATGTGATGGAAGATGCAATAATCAAGTTGAAGAGACTGAATTGTGCCTCTAACCCCATCAGATAAAACTGAGCATGGGAATTTGTACTTTCGATCTAGCATAAGTGTGAGCTCTTCAATTCCTGGTGTAACAGCAACCTGAAGCCACTTGTCGATACAAGGAAAGGGAATATGTCGTGAACGTAAATCAAGCCTCAATATCTTCAAGCCAATGCCTGAGTGATTACTCAGAATGTTGTCAATTCTGCAGCTTAACTTGTCACTGCATGCCTTTGAGAAAAGTGTACGCCGATTCAAATCGAGTTTGGGGTAGCACCTCCAGGAACTTAGAAATGCATGAGAAAGGCAAGCAGCACGAGCAGCAGCATCCATCGGCATTAAAAAATGTATATGGCGCCAGATGTCCTGCATGCACAAGCAACGGATTTCAACTTTAAAGCCAAATGGCATTTCTATAAGAGAGAGAAAAACAGTAGAACCACTGTACCCCAGGTGGCTCTCTGAATGATTGCACAAGGTGCGCTGTATGCATATGAAAATGGCACAACTGAATGTCACCGTAGCAGGTAAACTTAGCATTCTATTGAGAAGTTTACTTATAGCGTTACTTTCTAAGTTCTGACAAGAAAAAAAAAGAAGACAATAATGGCCAGCACTGATCAACCAATATGATCTTTGCTTGCATTCCAAATTAGCCAATGATAATGTTTCTGTGCATTCATGTCAACCAAACGCAAAGGATGATGTTTTATTGTACTACCATGTTATGAGTAGGCCACAACAGAAAAATGTACAGATAGTAACATTTTGTGTAGGGTAGTACACTTGAATACCTACACATACAGAAGCCCCTAAATCAAGAAGTTTTAATAGTTACAGTGTAAGGCGTAAATTAGACATAAATCTTGCAAAAAATGACAAACGATATGGCATATTGAAATAACCATACAAAAAAAGGAGATATCATCAAATAGCATGCATTCAAAGGGCCAATAACCCGAGCTCTAACTAAGCAAATACTAAGTGGAACTGTATACTCATGTCAAAACACAGGCCAAGGGAAATTGGACCAAGTAGTGCAAAAAAGATAGTTGGTGCACAGATTATTTGTGCATGAAATTCAAAGACGAATTCAGGACCACCCCGGGGGCTTCCTCAGAATTAGTCTGGTTAGAGTGGTCTCACTTAAATTAAGATTGCAATCTACTAAGCCCACATCAGAATTAATTGCTGCCGTACCTCAGGAAGGTGCGGGATTAAATATCCCGATGTTTCTCCATCATTAGAATCGCCAGCATCAACTCGATCACAGGGTGACACCGAGCCCTGAATTTCATCTACTGTAGAAACATATCCACCTGCCACCCAACAAGCATGGTTATGATAACCCATCTGACATGGAGCACATCTCAGAGAACGAACTCATGCTGAAAAGACAACAGTTTCGCGAAATATCCTCTCAAAAGTCGAATTTTATACGATGGAGGGGGCTACGCAAGCGCAACAGAGACAGTTGGACTTACTCGAGGCTAGGGTTTGCCGAGGCCGCTGCTGCTCGCTCTGTGGGGGCGGCGGCGGCGGCGGCTCCTCCATGGTACAAGCAGACGACGATACCTCCCGCTCCCGGTAGGTCTCGCGTCGGCTCTGTTTCCTCTATCTATCTTTGTATCTGTATATATGCCGCAGCGGTGAGAAGCTCCCTTAAATCACGTTTAATTAGGTAATGTTAATTTTCTTTGAGAAATATAGGATACTCGTAAGACGTGAAAATGCTAGGGCGTGGATAGTGGTTTTTCTTGTGAAAACTGCTCTAACCCCATCTGACCATAGTTTTCGATATCAATAAGGTTGGTCATAACCTTCTTTTGTTGCCGAGCTTCATGGCATTTTTTTATTAAATCATCATTTCGCTCATGAGATATTTGTGCACACCTATTTCTTTCTCGTTACCTCTCACATTCTTTAGGGTACGTGAGTAGTTGTTGGTCTCTAAATGTCGTCGAGCCTCCGCCATTTCTAATGTTGTCACTGTTTGTGCCCCTAGTTATGTTTAGGTATCTCTATTTAGCAATCTACCCCATAAAATCCATCTCTATATTTTCAACAGCTACATTGTTATAGTCTATACATTGGAAGGGTTGTTTTTTAACCGTTGAAATTCATCAAACAACAAAAGTAGCAATCAGCTTGGACTGGTTCGTACAACAAAATAAATCACACAACTTGTTTGTTCCAAGAAAGCCACATCACCTAATTAAACGTGATTTAATTATTTTGCTCAAAGAAGGCCTAACGCATCCCACCAGCCCAATTGCAAGCGTAGCAATCAGCTTGAACAGGTATTTCATCAAACAACTAAAGTGCATGCAGTAGTAGCACGCCACAGCACCTAATTAAACGTGATTTAAGGGAGCTTCTCACCGCTGCCGTGCTGGTGCCAGGACGGGAATCAGGCAGCTCGCAGCTGGGTGACGGTGCGCGGGAGGCCAGGAACGGAGCCGCCGAGCACCCGCCGATCGATTCCGTGTGCTGGACGGTAGAAGACTGATGAGACGATGGTGCCCTCGAGAGTGAGTAGGCAGTACACCTTTGCGTTGTGCGTTCACGAGCACAGGTGAGTTGACTGCAGCTGATCCTCCGCCGCACGGCGAGCAATCCGGCGAGATGGAGGTTGTCGACGTCTACTTTGGTGATGCGGTGATTTGATTACGTTAGGACGGGAGGTCGCATACTCGGTTATTTAAGCGTTGGGTGACGCTCCATGGGCGTGTGCGCGAAGAGCTCCATTGCAGCAGCGTGCGTTCGAGGCGAGTCCGGATCGGTATCGATAGGTCAGACGACGGTCGAAACATTGAACCGGCAGGAAACACGAAGGAATGCTTTCTCCCTTTAATATTAGGTAGAGATATAATTTATGGTTTACATATACAATACAAGTGTATGCCAAAGTCAACGATATGTAAGAGACGTGGTATTGGTTGGTTTATTTTTCTTGCACTTGTTTTGTTTTGAAATCTGGATTAAAGGATCTATCTATTGGTCAAATGATTGATTTTTGAGAACCTCTCAGTCACTTTTTTTAAACCGTAGATTTACAATCCATCGGTGGGGAGGTGGAGCGCTTAAAATTTTTCTGACATGTCATCAGAATCGACTGCTTTTTCAAAACAAGTCCGATGGCCACGTTAAAGAATTTTTGGCTATCCAAAAGTGATTGAGTTTTCCTTTTCTCTCAATCACTTCCCCAAAAAAGAAGTAATCGTTGCAACCTTTAGTTTGAAACACAAACTGGCGGGGATTTTGTCACGCTAGATTCATTTTTTTTGTTTCTTTGGGTGCAAATTTTCAAACTATGGGCTGTATTTTTCTTGGGCCAAATTTTTGACAAAAAAATAGTTGGGCCTTTCAAAAAAAAAAAAACCCCAAAAAAAGCGGGAAACAGAATACAAAAATCCCCACCACCTCCTGCACCCCACTATTTATAGAAACAAAGTGTCCAGGTACAAAACTGAGAGAAGGGGATGCAAAACCAAGGGGAGGGGGAAAATGGAGAAAAGAGATCGAGAGGGACAAACAGATCGAAGACTGATGGAAGATGAGGTAAAAAAAATCAAAATGCAGGAGAAGGCTGGAGGAGATCAACATGCTTCCCCCAGGTCAGTATTTCCTTCCTTTTACCTTCCCCTCCACAATTGCACAAATAATCCTTCTGGATCCAAAAATGCACAGATACTCCTCCCCCTAGATCAGATCCAAGATGCCCAGATCCCTGTCATGAGACTGCCATCCCTGGTGAAACATGCATGAGAAGTGGATGTTCTGTTTGTTTTCACTATTGCTGAGTAGTAAAAAAAAAGTTACCGTAACAAAAGAAAAAGTACTCTAAATTTAACTAGTGTTGTAGTACCAATAGTCAAAAAAACAACTCCATTCACCACTGTATTTTTTTTGCATTAGATAGTAACCATGCTTCTCAGATGGAATTCTTTGTGATGCACTGAAAATCTTAGGATGCATGCATCATGGATCCGTGAAAAAAAAAGAAGTGCTTGTGAATACAGTTTGCTAAACCTGATCGAAAAATCATGCATAACAGGTGATTGTTTGTTGTTTTCATTATTGCTGACTACTAAACAACAATGATTAAAACAAAAGAAAATAAGTACTCAAAAACTTAACTGGTGCTGAGTGCCAAAAATAGTGAAAAAACAATTTCATCAGCAATGTTTCATGCATCGCATAGCAACCATGCTCCTCAGATGATGGGTCAAAGCCACTGTTTTTTTAACCATGCTCCTCAGTTAGTGCCCGTGCTGTGTCAGAAGTGGTTTCCGCGAAAATTTAGTCAGTGCGACTGGATCTGGTGCATGTGCAGTGGATGGGCTTAGAAACCCGGACATCGTGGCAACAAAAGGAAGACCTAAAAATCTTACAAAAAGCAAAAGACTAGTGTCAATTGCAGAGCAGAAAAGAGAAAAAAACAAATAACATGTAGTAACTGTGGTTCCCATGAGCACTACAGAACTACATGCAGTGCTCCCCCTAAAGATGTAGCAGCGCAGAAAAGGAAGGGTGTGAAAAAAGAAGAAAATTAAAAATCAGGTTTGTTTCCCCTGCAAACTTCAAATTTTCCTTGGCGAACAAAAGTAGAGACTAGGATGAGCCAAGAAAGTAAAAAACTGTATAAAATTTTGATAATTGACCTTGTGCTTTTTTTCCCTGCAGGCTTCATGAAAGAGAAAAAAGCAGAAATGTGTCCCTGGAGAAACTAAACAAATATCATTTGAATGACAAAAAAGTTCCTAGTTAGACTACGATATAACTTAAAAATTGTTATTTTGAAAAAGTTCCTGTCAGAAAATGCATAAGAAAAGAAGGTAATGTAAGAAAATGATGAAAGAAAACACGAGTTTTACTATGTAGCACAAAAGTTGTACATATTGCTTGGTCCTAGTATTTTGCACATATTAATACACCAAAAAAAAAGTATAGCTAATCACGCATCGTTAGTTACACAGATCAAACAGAAACAAAAAAACGGTTGCATGCACAGGGAATAAGGCCAATGGGAAAAATGACAAACAATCCATGAGACAGTATATATTTCAAAAAACCACATAATGCCTAGTATTCATGACCAAGCATATATATGAATGCAGCTACCAGGACCACACACACAACACAAAGCACTTAATTCATCCATGAGAGGGCGCATCATGGTCAGCAACATGCACAATGTCAAAAAAAGGGGATAAGGGTCTTGGTCATGGAGCTGAAAGAGTTTAAGCAGATAGCGTTCACCTGGAGGGGTCTTGAGGTAGGGCAAACGACGTGAACCAATTGCCAAGTGTGGCCTTCGACCATCTACAACCTCGTCCATGACCCTTAAATTTAATCGATCTCGTTTACTTCAGGAGCCTGAACCTGCCAAAATGCAGGTGCCAAACACCTCCACCTGCAATGTATATAAAAATGATTAAGTTTTTGGCAGAGAAAACCAACTGAAATAGATACACTGTGAAGTGGCGACATATACTGAAAAAGTATGTGGAAATGCTAATCACTATGTAAAATAGAAGTATATCTTTTATTAGAAAATTCAAATTTCAGACACCACTTTTTCAGATTTCAGACCACTCATGTCCAGTTATCTACACTGATTGCGAAATGAAAAAGTTGTTAGAAGTTTGGCAGTCAATACCTGCTATTTTTGTGTGGCTGGGAGAGTGTGAAGATAAATGTAGTCACAGTGCCCCCAAAAATATCGAGAAATGTAAGAAGAAGAAAAAAGAAGAAAAGATATCAGAAGAAGATGATGGATATTATAATGATGAAAAAAGTGAGCATATAATATTAGCAGTTTTGGGCTTTTACCCGTCATTTTGGTGACTGGCAGAGTGTGAGATGCGTGGCTTAAAGAGAAGTCTTTGCATTGTAAAAGAAAGAAATCTTCACATTTTGCACAATTTCTTTACATAAAAAATGTCGACATTCCCCCCAGTTGCATATGTTACATTGTGTATAAATAGGAAAAAGATGTCATTGAACAAAAAATATATGTAGCAAAATATGACATAGGAAGAAGTTCATAACACAATATTAGATCCATCCTCGTGATCCTCAATTTGACTCCCTACCATATCAGGAGTCATCTATAGAAAAAAATGAAACACAAAAAGGTGAAAATGGTTAGTGTTTTAAAATAGGTAACACTAATTATTTGTAAAATTTATATGAATGCACGACTCTAGAAACAAAGGACCCCAAAGCCAGCATGTAATCTATGACATAATCACTTGCAAAAATGGGCACCGAACTTGCATTCCAGCAAACACATTTCTCTCTATCTGTGTAAAAATATGTATAAAGAAATTTGACATATCAAATAGAGATGAACAATACCATAAATTTTATACTATAGAATAGAAAAAAGATTGAAAGCTAGCTATCAAATACTAAGACATTATTCAAAGATGACTGGAATATTGCTAAGATTCAGAGATGAAACTGACAGACCATTTTCCAGCTATAAGCTACAACTTTTTCTAGAGATTCACTAAACTAAAACACAGATAAGTTGCACAGATATGACTGGAACAACAGCTAAGTAAACCTTAGTTTATCAAATTACCTTCATTGATGGGATACTTATACAGATCAAATCCGTGCAATGATTGAAAAATTATTTTGCAGGTTTCAATTACAAGTAAAGCCAGGGAAACAGAGGGACAGAGAGAACATAAATTCTTCTTGAATTCATAAAAATGATTGGCAGTGGCAATGTCTTCAATGATTGAGACAGGAACTAATGCATGTCAGTACACAATACTTGTTACATAATGCATGCCGAATAGTATACTTGTCCTAGCCAGCCTACTACTGCTGGATGATTTAATGCAGAAAATCAAAAATGCAATGAAACTGAAAAGAACTACTGAAGAAATGAAATGAATCACATAATGCTTCTAGACGGGGGAACGAGATAAATAGAACAGCATTAATGTGTACTTGTAAAAAAATAGTTTCTAGGCAGTCAAGAAATGGATGACTTTGCACATTGCCTAAGCATCCATTCCCTAAAAAGCATCCATCCATTCCCTAAAAGCATCTGGCCTCTACATAAGTAATGAAAATACTGGTAAAATTACCTACATTAATAAAACTGAATTAGATTGATAAATAAGTAATGAAAATATTGGTAAAATTACCTGCAGATTTTTCTTCGCGAATACGCAGGAGAGCTGCGCATCATTTCATTAAGAAGAGAAGTTGTAAAGTACAACACTCACACCACACACCCCTCACTTTTTGATTTACATTCGCGCCACAGGCAATTTTTGAACGACCACTAGGAGGACACCTAAGCGACTACACTACATGTGCAGCTACCGGTAGTCGACCTAGCTCCCTAGCTCCAGCAAGGCACCAAAGGTGTGCCTCCTCCTCAATGAGAGAGAGCAGTCTCGGCACGTTGGGTGTTGCTGCATTGAACACCCCATCATTCCGCTGCTTCCATATCATCCAAGCTCCGAGGATTATTAGGGAGTTGAGACCTTTTCTGAAAATAGATGGAGCCAGGCCATCCGTCTTGACCCACCATTCCTCGAATGAGACGTCCTCAGCCTGTGGTGCTAGCGGTGCCAATCCCACTTTATTGAGCAAATGGAACCACACTTCTTTAGCCACCACGCACCCGATCAGAATGTGCTGCAAGTCTTCTTCCTCCTGATCACACATGACGCATCGCTCCGGATGTGGCAAGCCTCGCTTAGCAAGGCGATCTGCTGTCCAGCAGCGATTGTGGAGTGCCAACCATAGAAAAAACTGACATTTCTTGGGTGCCCATGTCTTCCAAATAAGCTGCCACGGCTGAAAATGGATCGCGCCAATGAAGAAAGTGGAATAGGCTGACTTGGAAGAGTACTGACCGGACTCAGAGAACCGCCATCTGTGCTCATCTTGTACGCCGGGAGTCAGGTGCACTTCGTCCAAGAGATCCACTAATCGCAGCAGCTCAGCCAAAGCGGCAACCCCCATTGGTCCTCGAACATCCTGAGTCCATTGATCATCAAGTAGTGCCTCCCTGACTGTGCGCTTATTTCGTTTTTGCTTCGAAACTTGCGCAAGGATGTTAGGTGCGATGGAGGCCATTGAGGAACCATGTAACCAATTGTCAGTCCAGAATAGTGTGCTGTTTCCATCTCCCACTTTCGTCTCCATTGCAGCCGCAAAGAGAGCTTGGATGGACTGGTGCACTTGGATGGGGAAGATCGCCCAAGGTTTATCCGGCTGTGTCTTCTTAAGCCATACCCATCTCATCCTTAGTGCCCAACATAAGGATTTCAGGTCATGTATGCCTAATCCACCGAGCTCTAACGGCCTGGTGACCTTTGGCCACGCAATCAAACAATGCCCGCCCTTGGCCTCATGTCTTCCCCTCCACGTGAATCCCCGTCGAATCTTGTCCATTGCTTTGAGGGCCCAAAGTGGCAGATCAATAGCCATTGCTAAGTAGATCACCGTTGAGGTCATAACGAATCTGACCATCACCGTTCGTCCTGCACGGTCATGAGATCAGCCTTCCAACCCGGGAGCTGATTTGCAAGGCGGTCGATGATCGGTTGCACTTGAGCCTTTGTCAACTTGTTAACAGCTAGGGGCAGTCCAAGATATCTGCAAGGGAAATCAGCCACTTCACAAGGCAGGTGTTGCTGTACCGCTGCCACTTCCTCATCAGAGCAGCGTATTGGTGTTACACTGCTTTTGTTGATGTTGGTCTTGAGGCCTGAAGCGGTGCCGAAGATTTGCAAAATCTCAGTGATAAGATTCAAATCTGAAGCTACTGGCCTTAAGAACATCACCACATCATCTGCGTAGAGAGAAACACGATGTTGCAAAGGGCGTCTGGCAAGGGGCTGCAGCAGTCCATCATCACTAGCTTTCAGTATCAATGCGTTGAGGACGTCCATGACTATAATGAACAGCATAGGGGATAAAGGGTCGCCTTGCCGCAAGCCTCGTTGGTGGTGAATTTCTGTGCCGGGCGAACCATTCAGTAGCACCTTGGTAGAGGAAGAGTATAGGAGTGCGCTGATGGTCGCACACCACCTATTTCCAAAACCTCGGTGTCGCAAGATCTCCAACAAGAACGGCCAAGAGACTGAATCGAACGCCTTGGTGATGTCCAGCTTCAGGAGAATACGTGGTAGCTTCTGTTGATGGAAGTACTTGGCTGTTTGCTGAACCAATAAAAAATTATCTTGAATGCATCTGCCTTTTACAAAGGCACTTTGATTAGTAGCCACCATCTCCTGCAACTTCTTAGATAATCGATTGGCCAGGAGCTTTGTAACTAGCTTCGCAAAACCATGTATCAAACTGATGGGCCTAAAATCCTTCATTTGATCAGCCGCTTCTTTCTTGGGGATGAGTGTAACGAAGGCTGAATTTAGCATCCACAAATTCTGGACATTGCCGCATTGTATCGCTACAAGGGCGGCCATGATATCTGCTTTGATAATCTGCCAGCAAGACTTGTAAAAACGGCCGGTAAAACCATCCGGGCCGGGAGCCTTGTCGGAGGGCATCGACTTGATTGTGGACCAGACTTCCTCCTCAGTAAAGAACGCATCTAGGTTCTCAAGATCATGCACCGGGATGCCCAGCTGCTCCAGATCAATTGAGAACTCGCGCTGCTCAGCTGTACCCAACAAGTTAACATAAAAATCAAATGCTGCTTGCTCCTTCTCCTCTTGCTTGGTCAGAATTGAGTCCCCCACAATCAGCTTTGGAATGAAGTTTTTCTCTTCCTGTGCCGTGCATGAAGATGGAACAGCGCAGTATTTGCATCTCCATCCTTTAACCAATCAATACGCGATCTCGACCGGGCCATGGTGCGCAGCAGTGAGGACAGCGCTAGACCATGTTTTTTCAGCATACATCGTAGGTTATTCTCATCAGTAGAGAGAGGGCGGGAGTCCTGAGCAATCTCCAGTTGATGCACAAGTTCTTTGGCCAGCAGTAGTTGCGACTTGACATGGCCAACACGCTTCTGGCTCCAGCTTTGTAGCTCACGTGTGAGTGTTCTGAACTTCAACGATAGTGTCTCCAGTGGGCAATTAGTTGCTTGATCTGATGACCAAGCTGAGGCTACAACTTCCGCAAACCCGTCAACCTTCGGCCAATAAGCTTCAAAGTGGAATCTTCTCTTGCCCAACCCAAGATCATTCAGCCCGAGCAGCAACGGGCAATGGTCAGACCCTTCCGTCGCAGCACTCTGCAGGAGGCAGCGAGGAAACATCTCCTCCCAATCTGCTGAACAAAACACTCGATCGAGCTTGACAAGGGTGGGGTTGTCTTGCTGATTCGACCATGTGAACTTACGACCAATAAGGGGGATTTCCTTAATTGCCGTGTCATCAATACAGCGCCTAAACCTGCCCATCATAGCTCGGTTGATGTTAGTATTATTCTTGTCTTCTTCTTTGTATATCAGGTTGAAATCTCCCAGTACTAGCCACGGACCAGCACACTGAGCTCTGATGTCTCGCAATTCTTGGAGGAACAGCAACTTGTCATCTCTGTCTTGAGGGCCATATACGCAAGTTAGCCACCATGGGATTCCATCCGCTGAGACCAGCTGCACAGAGGCTGAAAAGGAATCGACCCGGGTAGCAATAGCTGCTCCTACACTGTCCTTCCAGCAAATGAGGAGTCCACCGCTTGCTCCAACCGACGGCAGGTAGACGTGATGAGCGAACGAGGACCCGAGCATGGACAGCAGGAGGCGTTGGGAAATTGTCTCCATTTTCGTCTCTTGCAGACACACCACATCGATCCTGGCCGTCTCAACCAGAACTCTAACTGAATCTTGTCGCGCGGTCAAGTTCAATCCGCGGACATTCCACACAGCAATATTTTTGGGATCCATTGCAAGTATTGAATGGCGACCAGGGGACACACGCACTCTTGTACAATCAGAGGGCAAGCTCCTCTGTTGACACCCCCGGCACATCTTCCGGAGCCCAACCGAAGAGAGCCGCCAACACTCGGATGTGGGAAGCCGAGAGCGGCTGGCTAAACACCTTGGCGTAGTCATCAAGCGCCTTCTGGCTGATTTGCTCTTTGTCATTGACCACAATTCCCAGCGCACGCATGGCCTTCTTCTTCTGTGGGTTGTCAGGCTGGGCTGGTGGTTCGACACCCACACCTGCAAGTCTTCTACTCCGGCGAGGTGTGACTCCTGGAGGTAGAGTCTTCTTCCGCCGTTTGTGGATTGGTGGCGCAGCTGCTACAGCGGTCGTGGCTTTGATGATGCGAGCTAAGAAGGCCTCGCTAGGCCTGGGGGTGACCGGTGCCGCTGCTCCTCGCGGGTTCGTGCGCCGTCTTGAGTAGACGATCATCAGGACGGCACGGCTGCCCGGAGACTGCTGAACCGTGTTAGCCAGGCGGCTCACGGGAGTCATCACAGGCTGCGAGGCTGGCGAGGGGTGCCGCGGCGGAGTACCGAACGCCGTAGAGGAAGTCGCTTGTCTGTCTGCCTCCGCCTCCAGAGGCGCCAGGTCAGGAACGAGCGGGTTCGTCGTGACGGGCGACTCTGTTCGCGCCTCAGTTGCGCGGGTGGCCGAAGTGATTTCCAAACTTGAAATTGGATCCTGTAGCTGGGCCGTGGATGCTACTGCTGTTGGGTCGTCGCATGTGCCGCCAAGCTGGGCCGAGATTGCTGTTGGGGCGTCAGGAGGGGGAGCCGGAGCAGAGGGCAAGTCAAACGTCTCGTGCTCCTCTATGCAACGGTCACTCGCAGGGAGATCTTGGGCTAAATCTTTCGCAGAGTCTCCCTCCTCCTCGGGTGAAGCTGCTGCCGCCTTGTCATCAATGGCATCAGCATTTTCCAAGGTAGGCGTGTCGCATGGGGCAGCGCGCGGGGAAGCAGTGGCAGCAGGGGATGCTTGGGTTCCAGAGCCGCGGCCCCCTTTTTTATTGCCCGAGAGGGCCGGGCGGCCGGGCACCGAAAGCCGCTCCCGGCCACCGGATCATCATCGAATGCTGATCGACAGCTTTCGTAACCGCTACGTTAAAGCCCATTTCTATTTTCCTTCCTCTGTGTGTTTTTCACGGGTGTACGCGAATCGAAAATTAAGGAAATTGGGGGACTTGGATATTTGCGGGGCGCGCGGCCGGGTAGTAGGCGACGCGCCGACGCGGGGCCTTAAAAAATTGGTTCCCTCCGTGTCCGACTTCGAGGAATTTTGGGCTTTTCAAAATTTCGAACGCGATGCGACCATGGTCGGGGCCTCGGGGGGAAGGCCAGCAAGGTGTGTGTGGGAGGAAGAGGAAGACGACTCGGCAGCGCCTTTTTTGCATGGTGGCCCCTGGAGAACCCGGGTTTTTGTTTTCTGGTGGGCACGGGGCGGGCTGGACGCGGTTGGATGGGCGTCGGACGGTGCGGGAAGGCGCGGCATGGGGCGGAAACGAATTTGTTGTCGTTTGCTGGGGGTGCGTACATGGAGAAGCGTCGCGGCACTACCGTCTTTTGCCATGTGGGGTGTTTTGGGCTCCCCCAAGCTAAACTTTAATTTCTGTCATATTTGATGTTTAAATAGTAATTTGGAGTATTAAATGTACACTAAGTTCAATAACTGTACATATCTCCTATAGCTATATAGAAGCACCACAACAACAACAATATAGTCTGTCAGTCCTAGGGTTGGATAGCGAGCCAGCTCGACTCATTTTGGCTCGGCTCGTTACAGCTCGGTCAAATACCGAGCTGCCTCGGCTCGGCTCATTATGGTAACGAGCTAAAAGACTGGCTCGGCTCGTTTGAAAGCTCGAGCCAGCTCGTTAGCTCGTGAGCCAGGTCATAAAAATTTACCATTGAGCATATATTGATATATACATATACATGTACTTAATTTATATTTTATATAACTCCCAACAATAAAAATAAAGGGACAAAGCACATTTTGGCTCGCAAGCAGCTCGTTTTGGCCATAGGTGGACGCATGGACTGTAGATTTGACCTGCTGACTTGTGGGTTGGCGGCTCGTTTTGGCTTGCGAGCCAGCTCGAGTTGACTCGTTATAGAACCGAGCTGAAACTTAAGCTCAGCTCGTTTAAAAATCCTAACAAGCCGAGCCGAGCTACTAACGAGCGAGTTCGAGCGAGTTTGCGAGCTTCGAGTTTTTCGTCCAGCCCTAGTCAGTCCCAAGCAAGTTGGAGTAGACTAGAGCTGAAACCCAAGGTGTTTGGAATGGAGGATGGTGAATTCCTTTCCAGAGGAAAGGAGTGGCTTCCTTCACAAAACATAGGAAATAATCCATGAGGTTGGAGCTAAAGGAAACTTTCCTTTGTTTTGCTATTGCGTTGGCTGTGCATGCAAACAACCTAATTAGCTAAAGTACATGTCCCCTTTGAATCTAATTGACGTGGGCTTATGTACATGCATGCTTGCTTCAGTGCTTGGTGTGTTAGCAAATGACATATAGGAATGAGTTACCTTAAAGTGAGTAGTTAAAGGTGGCCAGAGGTTAGAAATTTGATTTAAGTGCATTCAATAATAATTGATGGCTTTATAAATAATTTATTTAGTTGTAATGCATTTAGTTCCTGTGTTTATCATTCCTGTATTCCAAACACCTCAAATTCTCTGTTCCTCTGTTTTGGATTCCTGCGGTTTTGGCACTTTTTTCTTTCATGTGTTTTCTCTGTTCCTGCGTTTTTTTCCTATTCTTGTGTTTTTCATTCCTTTGTTCCAAACAGAGCCTAAGATTCCTAACGTTATAAGGTCATCATGTTTTGATGAATATGATCTAAGATTCCCTCTCCTGGCTTTCATATTGAGATATTCATGATGACCTATGGGTGATTGGAACTAATGTAAATCGCGCATACTCTTGTATTGTGAGGAGCTTGAGTTATCACTTCAATAACGAATCATATATATACAGAGAGGGGAGAAGAGAAATTAAAATATCACCTGTTGCCATCATCGGGTACAGCTAAAATGGAGGATGCAACCACATTGGCAAATGAGGACCTACTGCTTCCGAATATCCATAGCAGCTACAGCTCGTAGACCTGGTGATCTCCTAGGTCTAGATTAGATTTTGATTGCTTTCAATTATTTGTTTAAATCACCATCTTACCTCAGGAATTACAACGCTTCTCTTGAAAAGAAACGATCCAGACTGCAAGCAGCTCTGCGGCCTGCCGTTCGCATGGATTTCTTGCTTGATCTCCTCCCAGCAAATTGGCTCCGCCACTCCGCCAGCCATCCTCGTGGCTTCATGCAGCTGCTGCTATTTGCGCCCTACCCATACATAGATGTTGATTCTGATCGCATTGCCCGGCTTGCTCCAGTTGCCTGCCGCGTACATGGGCATATGGGATTGCATGGACCAGCACGTGAGTTGAGGAGGGAACTACGTTTTTTTTTCTCCGTTCTTTAGAAGCCGACGACAGAAACGTGAGGAGCTGGGATTACTCATGGATACGTGAGGCAAATCCTATCGAATGGCTATTTTCTTTCGTTTCACTCTATGAACGGCTGGATGTTTTGCTTTTTTATGAGAATTTCTAGAATTTTTCTCTTAATTAACGTGAAGGCCTAAAAAAAAGCCTCCAATTAGTAAATATAAGATGGCACGGTGTTCAATCAAGTGCTCTGCTTACGGTGTGATCTCATTGCAGGTCAACTCCATCCGGGAGTCTGTGGCCCACTGACTTGTGGCAACGAAAATCTTTCTGGCCCACAGCGTTCGAGACGTAATCCCCCATGGAGTCGGATTGCTGCGCCTACCAAGCCACGTCGATCTGCCGAAACCGACATAGTTAACGAGTCGGACGCGGTTACGACCTGGGCACGATATATGTCATGGACCGGGGCCTCAGGGGCTTCCGCCGCAGATTTCGATCACGCACGTCGCCTGTGCCGCGGCAAAATCGCGTCTCGCGCCACCGTCAAAGCAACCCATTGGACGTGGTGTGGCGTTCTCCGTGATGCCGCCGAACTGCACGCCAGCCCTGCAAGGCCCGTCTCGCCTGTCGCAAGCATCATCAGGTGGCATGCCGCCGCTCGCCGCGGACGATGACCACGCGACGATATTCACCTACGAGGAGTTCGATGCGCTGGTGAGCGGCGACTGCGAAATGATGTCGTTCTCCGAGGACGACGAGCTCCAGCCGCCGCCGCTGTCGACACGGGGGGACGACGCCCAGTTCCAGGCGCCGCTGTTCAGCGAGGAGGCAGTTCGGCACAATGCGCAGCTGTTCTCCATCGACGACCTCCAGGCGCCGCTGTCCGAGGACGAGGCCGAGATGTTGGCGGAGATGCTCTGCGACGAAGAAATCGCAGCGATATTCTCAAACCAGCAGCCACGCGCACCGCGCTCCGGCGGCAAGGCCGGAAACAAAAGGAAGTCTCGGCCGCCGCAGCGGCGTTTCAGCGACGACGCCGAGCTGCTGCAGGTGCCGCCGAAGCGAGCCCGCATGAAGGCGGAGGAGGCAGCGAAGCGCCGCGCCTGGCAGAGGCGCATCGCGGCGGAGATCCTGAACCACCAGTCCAAGCCCTCGCGCGGCCGGACGGCGCTGCGGTGCCAGTGCGCCGAGCTCGCGGCTGCGGCGGCGCCGGGATCAGGTCGCGACTGCGCGCTGCACCAGGATGTCGCGAGCGCCGGCGCGGAGTGGATGTGCGCGAAGAGGCGCCGCGTCCCGCGCGTCGGCGGGCGCGGCAAGGTCGTGGTGCCCAGGCTGTGCCGCGGCGACACCATCGCGACGGTGGCGCAGTACGCGCACTGGCGCCGCAGCGTGTGGATGCCGACGCGCTTCTACGTGGAGCGCGCCGCCGAGCGCGGCGTCGACGCGTGGCTGAACAAGCACTACGCAACGGCTGGATGATGGATGAGTGACTGGATGGAGCGCGGATCCGCGGCTGCTAGTGCTTTGCCACCACGAGGTTTACGACCGATCCGCGTCAGTTAGGACATTCTGAACACAGTGTACGAGTAGTTTGGATATTACTACTCTATTGATTCACTCCCGAGGCATATGATCATCGACCTGTATATATCTAGTGATATCAGAGTAATTTTGCTCTCGATCGCTGATGATTCGCTGGTGAAGAAAGGAAAACTACTTGTAAACAGTAGAAAGCTTGTAGCCCTGAGATAGTCTTGGTTAGCGGCATGCGTGACCCTGCTGCTCCGCAGCCTGCAGCACAAAACTGTTCTGATGAACATTTAACTTTGGAATGTGTCAAATCTTCTTCTGTCGAGAGCCAAAGATATTGCTCGCAAGAATAATACTCCACGCCTTGATGAATGCAAGTTGTGACCACACCTGAAGCCCGTGCAAATGTTCAGATGTTCAGATGAGTACAACGATACACACCATCTGAAAATTTGAAGAACGGGGCATTTCTGTCTACGATCGGATCCGCATGTGTGTATTAGCTGACGCTTGATCGCTTGCACGAAATATCTTCTTAACTACTGAAGTTGCCTTTCCTAGCCTCTTCCAGCAATCTGAAACTTACAGGAACACAGTTGAGGCTTGTAAACTTGCTTGATGCCTGAATCCCAGGCTAGGAAACTACCTGAAGCAGTGAAGCCTATATAAATTTCTCATCCCACTGCAAAACGTTTAGCAGGGAAATCATTGTCGCAACAAAAGCCTTCAAGTTTTTAACACTAGCTGCTAAGAGTAAGTGCTAAATGAAGTGTTAATTTGGTCAACCGGTGCCATCACCCGAGTAGAGCGTGAGATCGTGAATCCGTGATATGACAACCCAAATCTCATTACTGAAACTGCACAGGAGTACAGGACGCGTTGTTTACTCGTCCACCCAATATTACCACCTCTGCTATTCGTCGGCGCTTTCTACGTTGTCCGCTTTCTCCCCTGTTTCGCTTCCGCGTCGAGGCGCCAGGCGCAGCCGCAGTCGTCTCATCCGCGTCCCCAGCGCCGGCGCTCCACGACTTGGCTCTCTCTGGACAGCTGAGCCGCGCTATGGCTCCGTACAGACAGTACGCGGCCCAGTCGTAGGCGAGCGCGTCCTCCTCGGCGTTGTCGAAGTTGCTGATGTAGTGCCGGTTGCGCTCCCCCGGGCCCAGCAGCAGGTTCTCCGTCGCCCACTTGCCCGACCTCCGCAGCCGCAGTGCCGCACGCCGCGGTACCCCTTCTGCGCCGGTGCGGGGAGCGCAGGCTTCATCGGCCGTGCCCGTTGTCTCAGCCTCGGCTGCCCTCCTGGCTTCTGCGGCATGATCTCAGTGCAAGTTCAGAATCAGTCGTACACTGTCGTGTGCCGTGATCACGAGGCTGACTCCAACAAGAGAAGCTATTTTTCAGATGCAAATTGACCTTTGCCTCGTCTGTACAGTGGTTTGTATTTCTCTCTAATTTCACCATCTCCAACAGAGCAAGTGCATTTTTCTTCTTCTCCCCGCGACGCCGCTGCGGCTCGCCCCTGCATACCGCCGCGCGCTGCCCGCACACGGAGCACGCGCCGCCGCAAGGCCCGCCTGCGCCCACGCGCGCTCACTCCTGGCGCCCCCCTCGCCCGCGCGCATGCGCCGCCGCGCGCCCGCCCTCGAACCGCCGTGAGGCCCGCAAGCATGCACAAGCTCGCCCGCGCGTCCGTGCTCGCGCCGCCGCAAGCCCCGTCCCCAGCGCGCTCGTCGTTCAGGTAGCCAAGCATGACTCTCCCGCCGCAGAGCACCACCTCCACGTGGAGCAATTTCAGCACACAGGCTAGCAGCAGGCGTGCACGATAGCAGTAATTTCAGGCTAGCAGCAATTTCAGCACGCAGGCATGCAGGGCTAGCAGCGATTTTCCAGGGTGAAGAATGCAATCGAGCAATTTCATCGAACAAGTAGCACGCAGGCTAGCAGCACAAACAAATGAGCAGACGCGGATGAGAATCGGGAAGTTCCGACGTGCGAGCCGTCCAGCCCAGCATGGCGCCGACGGCGTGCTCATCAACGAGGGGCAGCGCAAGCAAGCAGCACGCCCCCGCCACTGCTCGCCGCGCCCCGCGCCGCGCGCCGCTGCAACTCGCCCCGTGCGCTACGGCTCGCCCGCCCCCGCGCCGCCGCAGCTCGCCGCGCGCCGCCGCGGGTCGCCCCCGCCTTCCTCCTGCCCCACGCGCCTCCCCCGCCTTCCTCCTGCCCCACGCGCGTGCAGGGTCCGGTCACCTCCTGCCGCGCCGAGATGGAGGCTGCGCGACTGCGACGGCGAGCGTGAGTTCCGCCGCGCCCGCCTAGCCCGCGCGTCCCCTGCTCCTCCGCACCGCCTCCTCGTTGCCGCCTCTCGTCGCCGCCACAGTCCCCCTCGCCGCCAGCCCGCCCGCGCACCCAGCTCGCCCCAGCTCGCCGCCGCGCTCGCCTTGCCCTGCCCCGCGCCGCCCGCTCGCAGCCGCGCCCCCAGCTCGCCGCCGCGCTCGCCCGATTCCGAGGCGAACTTGAGATGGGTATTGGCGTCGTCCAATTCCGCGGCGAGATGTGCATTGCCGGCGTCTGATTCCGAGGCGAACTTGAGCTTCGGCGTCCGACTCTGATGGCAATTCGTCGGACTCCGATGGCGGCGTCCGATTGCGAGGCAAGCAACAGTACATCGTCTCCGCCGTGGAGCGCCGGGTGGTGTTCGGGCCACGCGCCGAGCTCCGTCTCCGCCGAGCTCTGCACTCGCACCGCCGGCCTTCCCATCCCGCTCGCCATCGACGGCCTCCCCATCCCGCTCGGAGCTCGGCTGCCGCTCGCCCACGCTGCACGCAGCGAATGCATTGGAGGAGAGAGGCGATCTATTTTTACATCGCCTCTCTCCTCACCAGGCAAACTGCATGGTCGTTTGCATGAGCTGTTGGAGAAGAATATGACGATGCACAGTGTGGAAGGAAATGCATATTTGGCTTTGCATTGCGCTGTTGAAGTCAGTATGGTAAACAGTAACAGGGGATGCTCCCTGCTACGAGAGGATATTGGAGGACGTCAGACGGACGACGGAGCTGGGGATTCTGGGAGGAGATTGACACGGATGTTTTTTCTTTTTTCCTTTTTTGATAGGGAACTACACGGGTGGGATCGTTTTGGCGGCGCCGGAGACTGCACAATGGAGCAGAGGAACACGCCGGTCGCCGGGTGGTTGTGCTTCCACACGCACGCAGCAGTGAGTGAGCCGTATTGACTCTTTGTTACTACTACCTCCATTTCAGAATATAAGCATTCTAAGGTTTGGTCAAAGTCAATCTTTTTCAACTTTGACTCTCAATATCTATAGAAATATATTATGTGAATTATGAATAGCTATATATTATGATAATTGGTTTCATGATGAATCTAACAACACTATTTATACTTTGTCAAATGTTGTGATTTTTTTGTTATTGTTAGTCAAAGTTGAAGTATATTGACTTTGACCAAACTCTGGAATGTTTATATTCTGATGATGAAATGGAGGTAGTATCTTGTAGGCCGGCCGTTGTCTCTGTTCAGCCCAGTTGTCTTCTGCCTTCAAAAAAAGAAGAAAAGTAACTCGGTTAACCGTAACACGTCTGGTCAGTAAGGTTGTTGGCATGGGTTAACCTGTCAGTTGTCAAACAGCAGGACCGAATCAGCTGACGCCCACGTTCGTTCGTTCGCGTCTCGCAGTCCTTACAACCATTTTAGTACATTGCTTGCTTTTTTTACATTTTTTTATTTCGCGAGGAGATTTGCAGTGCTTGACTGAATTGATTATTTAGGAGCCCGCACATGCAATTAACATCTAGTGGCTCCTAAATATTTTGTCAAAGGGCAAAGCTGGCGCGGCGGCGAGCTAAAGGTTCCGTGGGTGTATGATTGCCGATAAGTATACTTTAATTGCCTGTTTGAATGCAAACCGTGATCATCGTAAATGACCACACCGACAGTGTGGGACGGCAGTTCAAGATTCACGTACCTCACTTATAAACATCTTAACAATGGACGACGGTACGCTGGAATCTCTAAATTTTTCAAGGAGGCTATTTCAGGCCGTTTTCTGCCTCAATAGAAACTCTACATTGCTGCGAATAGGAAATTCCATCGGCTCTACAATTATTTAGTAGTGTCTTTTGTTAACTTGCGAATGATTTAGTAATGTCTTTTGTTAACCTACAATGATTTTATTCCCTTTTCTAAAAGGACGTGTGCAAAGGACATATTACTACGTTTTACAATATTGTTTCCTGAAATGATAGACAAATACTTGCATGAATGGATGGATTGATTTTACGCGATTAAGATGACCTGTCCTCACACATCAGCATCGAGTGTCGGCGATCGTCCTTTTTCAGCTTATGAAGAAGGCTGCCTTCTAACTGAAATTAGTCGGCAGGGGCATTTCCGGCAAGTCACCACCCACCCCCAACGGCAAGCCTACGCACGGCGGACACACATGCAGCGAGCGCGAGCAGAGCAGAACAGAGCAGCCACCCAAGAAGGCCTTTAAGAAAGCAGAGCAGAGGAACCACTGGTCAGCTCCGTCTTCCCCAAGCCGAGCTAGCGCGCGCACCGGCGCGAGCTTACAGATCCCAGCTTGTACACTTCGCGCGTCTCGCGGGAGAAGGCTCGGATGGCGATGTCGGCGCGGCCGCTGCTAGCCGCCCTGCTGCTGCCGGCGCTCCTGCTCTCCGCCGCCTCGGCTGCCGACAGCAAGAGTACTGCTCCTGCCTTCACACTTTCTGTGCCGTGGCGCAATTCCTGTCATCTTTTTGGCGTGCAGAGAGAGTAGTCCGATTCGGGAACCGGGGTTGTTTTGCTGTGTTTGGGATCTGGGTGTTTCGGATGCGTAGTTAATTAGGATTGGATCTCTGGTGGGGCAGGGTCGGTTTGTGGGGGAGAGCTGCACGCCATTGCTGGGAACAACTGTTGGGCTATGGAGATCACTGTTCCGATGATCTTCACCGAGCCATGGTTCTGTTGTCGTCTTGGCATCTGTGATAACTTCCTTATGGATAATTCACTTAGTTGCTTCAGTGAATAAGCAAATGGTGAGCTGAATCTAGGGAAATTTTAGTGTGAAACATACTGTTCTTGGAATATGTTAGTTGTGTCATACGACCTTGATAGTATCCATACTTTTTTTTCTAGATAATGGATAGTATCCATACTTTCAATTCGTACTATAAACTCGCAAAAAAGTTGTTAAGAGGTTATGGGCATATTTTTGTCGCAAAAAAAAAAAAAAAAAAAAAAAAAGGTTATGGGCATATTTGGTGAGTCCAACTCAGACTTCAAGGGCTGCCAGAAGGGCGAGTTTTCCTATATCTGTCATGATATCTCTTTGAAGTACTATACTTTGATTGGTCTGTCAGGGTATTACTTGGTGGGACAGGTGTCTCTGTCACTCATTAGTCGATTGTTAGTACTCCCTCCGTATGAAAAATACTGTCCAATGCAGCCCAATGCAGTTCAAAAATGAACTGGCCATGTTGTCTGAAATTACAATAAAAGATATCCTGAGCGATTGTTTTGAGAGGTCTACGTGCGGTAATTTTGACCCTTACAGGGTATGTAAGTCCTGGATGCTTTTTTTTTTTATGCAACAGGAGGGGAAGATCCCCTACTGTCTACTGATTATATTTGTCCTGGATGCATTTCATTTAGCTTACTCAAATCAAATGTAGTTATTTACCCGGAGCATTAGGTTCACACCTGCTGCACAACTGGATGTTCTCTAGCCAATTATAGTCATGTTTTCCTAGCGTACTTCTTTTGCTATACTTTTTTATTTGTTAGCCTGTTTATTTCAAGTATTTCAATTGCCTTTTTTTCTTCTGTATAATTAGTTATTTGTCCAAGAAAATGTTGTTTTGAGCGGTCTGCTGGAACTTTCTCAATAGTGCCAGCAATTTTCAGTGTTGGTTGAATGGTCTACCATGTTACATTCTCGTTGTAGTTTGAACTTTCTCAGCAGTGCCAACAATTTTATGGGAACCTTTTTTTTTAAGTACAAAGTAAATATCTTCTAGCATGATACACTTTTTTTGCGAGTAGTATTATTCCATTCTTCCATAAACCTTATCTATGATGATTTTGTTACTTGAATATGCTCAGCTAATTAATCATTTGTTGATTTGGTAATATATATCCCTGTGATTTCCGCTTCTACATAGTATGCATCTGCATTTTCACTTCCCCTTAAACCCTGATTTTCCCCCCATATGAAGCTCAATTTTTTTTTTCCTCAGACAACCCTGCCGATCAGCTTGTGTCTTTGATCAACAGCAACCGCACTGCCAGCAAGGCTTCTTCTCTTGCCGACAATCAAGGTCTGGGATGCATTGCTCTGCAGTACATCAAAGCATTTCAAGGTCAATGCAACCAGGTGGGTAAAAACATGAAGCCTGTCGAGTCCAGTTTTACGGACAAATTTGCCCCAGACTGTGGAGTCCAAGCTGCAACTCTCGCCAAGATCACCGGGAGGCTTTTGGCGTGCGAGTCCAACTATGCGTCTCCAAATGAGGCCTTCGACATCTTAATTGATGATGCAAAGAGCCTTCAAGTATTGCACAGCAAGAACCACACGGAGGTTGGAGCAGCTATCAGTGGCACCGATGGCGGCGGACCGTACTTCTGGTGCGTCCTGTTCAGCGATGGGAAGCCGAGTACCAGCTTCAAGGTGGACGGAGGCGAAGTGCCCAAGACCGCCATGCATCCAGGATGCTTCAGTGGCAACAATGACGACTGCATGGGTCCGAAGAATGGTGCCGTTTCGACCAACATGGTTACATTGAGGCTGGTTGCTGCCCTTCTTTTTGCAGTAACTTGTGCCTTTGCGCTGTAAGTTTGAATACCGATGTTTTTCCCCCAAATTCTTTTGCTTTGTGAGAACGACTAGAGCACCCTCCTATTGCGCCACCGCACCATTCTTTTGCTTAACTGAGCGCGTAAACTTCCTAGGGACTGAATATCATTGTTCAGCATATGAGAGGATTCCCTTGTCAGACTTGGTTACATGTTCAGAATGTTCAGCTAAACAATTCTGTGTACTCATTTCAACTTTGCCGTGACAATATTTTTAGGGCAATCAAATTGCCTCTCGAACAGCTCTTTTCGATAAACATTTTGTATTAAGCGGTAAAATAAAAGGTTAAATCGAGTGAGCTGCTTGGGCTGGCAGGCACCACTAGAGAGAGAGAGAGGTATGAACAATGTTGTAGCCCACAAATAAAACTATGTGGTGGATGTCTTTTTCTTGCTGGAATACCATAGTCAAAAAAGTACATGGGTAAACCAATGTTTTTAGAAGAAAAGGAAAAGGCAAATCCGCTATAGTCTAAAACTGCACTCTTTTTTTTGTTCTTTTTTACCTTTTTTTGTTCTTTTTTTCAGTTTTTTTTCCTTTTTTTGGGGGGTTTTTTTTTTGGTTGGTTGCAGCAAACCGCGCTCTAGTAATTTTTTTTTCTGTTTTCGGAGTACTATGGTCTATGGTTACTGACCATCGATGTCTAGCCACGAAGGAAACCGCCGGGCCCTGCTACGGCGGCTATCATGGCCATCGGGTTCCCAGAGATCAACGCAATAATGATTCTGGCAACGGCCCCAACGATCCCGATGAACCGGTCAAACCGGCTGTCGCCCCGCGTCTTCCCGGGCAAGTTCTGCAGAACGCCCTCCATGATCGGCGCGCTCGCCTGAACGATGCCGCCGCCTCCGCCGACGCGTTTCTGGTACTCCTCGTCCCAGGCCCGGCGAGCCGTCTCCTTCATGCACGCGACGTGCAGGTAGACGGACCTGCCGTCGTAGCGGGACCGGTACGCCCAGAACCTGCGGCGGCGGCGCCCGCTCTCGGCGCCGCAACAAGCGACGCGCCGGCGCGGCGCCTCGCGTTGGAGCTCGAAGGCGTGGCCGTCGAGGGTGATGCGGGCCTGCAGGGTCGCGCAGCACGGGTGGATGTCGAGGTCCCTCTCGTGGCAGTGGTAGCCGTACCCGCGCGCCGGCTCGCCGCAGGCATCGCAGATGGTGTTCTCATGTAGCGGCGGCTTGCGTAGGAACTTGAAGACGCAATCCTCGCCGAACAGAGGATGCACCAGGGTTTTCTGCATAAGGGCGCAGCACGTGTGGAGATCGAAGCTGCGGCATCCGCTTTGGCATGTGTACCTGGGTCCCTCACCGGGCTCCTTGCAGCCGTCCCGCAGCCGGGGCTCACCAGCTTGAGCTTGTGCTCCTCCTTCCTGTGAAAGGGATGGAGATCTCCGCAGGAGGATCCTCGTACATCCTCATGGTTAACTTGGTAGAGCGACCCCCTTCTCTCCCTGCATACAAATGATCATTGATTAGTATATGATTGTATATGCTTTATTATACACATATTCTACAGTTCTACTTACTAAGTATAAACTTAGAATACTCACGGTTTTGAGTGCCCAAACCCATACCCGACACAGGAAAATCATACACGCCCCCGTACCCCACACCCGCTCTTGGGTAAGAATTCGTTGTCATACTAGACCCCACGCGGTTAACGGGTATACCTACAGGCGCTCCATACTCGCCGAAATTCAAATTAGTCTCAATACTTAACAGTTAAACATTATGTTATAGCTAGCACAAACCTATGAATAATACGAGCGGTCAAACGTGATCCTAAAAAATATAAACGTCAACTAATTTTAAAATGAATGCATTCATGGACCGGGGACCGAGCGGTCAAACCCATGGCGATGTCTGTTCCCCACGACGCAGGGACGAGAGGCGGCGGAGGGTGTTGGACCGGGGAAGAAGCGGGTCACGGTTTCTTATAGGCGACCGGCGGCGGGATGGCGACGCTCTGCGGAGAAGGCGGCCACGTCGCCTCGGCCCTTGATGTCCAAGACTTGGCGGCCAAGGTGGTCGGTGGAAGCCAGGAAGGGATCCCGCGTGGTCGGTTGACATGCTCGGCTGGCACGCGGCGCGCGCGTTCGAAACAGGTTGTTTTGCGCTCCCCGCGTGACGCGGTCCTGAGCTCCGGCTTGCGGCAGGGGAGAAGGAGAAAAGGGGAGCGCGCGCGCGCGGGATTCTAGGAAGATCCGATGCAAGTGCGGGCGGCTTGAGCCCGGATCGGCTGGGACGCGCTTGCGGAGCAGGTTGAGCCGTTGAGGTGCGGGACGGGCGTAGCGCACAAGAGAGTGGCGGGGGCTGCCGTTGAGGTAGGAGAAAGGGGTACAGGTCGTGGCCGATTGAAAAGAGATTGGGTCAACCCGAATCGCCCTCTCGCCGATGAGAAATCGATTATAAATGTTTGCATGCGCGCTCTTGTGCCTGCCCGGGAAGGCAGGGTTGGAATTTTCACTCTCCTTCCGCAGTTCCGCTCAAGCCAAGCCGCTCTACCCTGGTGAACTCTGTGATGCTCAAATCAGAGGAAGCAGCTAACGCAATCGAGCTTCACTTACCAAATCGATGCTGATCCTAGCCTAATCGAGCTTCTTGAGCCCAAATCACTGCAATTCCTAGCCTGCTCCCCGCTTAATCGACCGTGTACAGGCTAAATGAGTGCCTCTCCCAGCCAATCGACAAATAGAAATCAACACAGTTCCCAACTGGTTCGACCACCACGAGATCCTCAGAGCTGTCATGCCCGAGCTCACATGGAGGTTCTGATTGATGGAGATATTGGAGGAGGAGATTACAAAGGCCGTGACGCCCATGAAGTTGCACATGCCTCGCCGCCGCGACGCCCGCCAAGCTGCACGGGTAGCGACACTCTTCACCGTGACGCCGAGCAGAGCAGAAGAACACACGGAGGTCTGCTGACAATGAAGCTACTCTTTCCGTTGCTTTTTTTCTTAGAAACTGTTTCTTTGTTGTTCTTTCGAGTACTGTTTTGCTTTTTTCCTTCTATCTTTTATTTTAACTAAATCACAATCAACATCAAGCTTCTCCGCCAATTCTGTTGTGTTCATCGACACCTAAGGATCGATGAAACATATTTTTCCCACTGATCGTATTCATTTCTCATTTTCTAAGGTAACATTCCTCCTCGACTCAGTATCCTCCTTATATGCAGAATCTTTATTTTTTGACATGTTTGATTGCCTAAGATCTAAAGCAATTGGCCTTCATTTCAAAAAAGGAAAAAAAAAGGAGCATTTGGCCTGGCTAGCTGGAAACGTCCAAATCGGGCATTTTTGCTAAGCCTCGCTTGGCTTCGACACCCGTACACGCCACATGCCTAACATTGTTTCGCATCTACAGCCCACGGCCCACTCTAGCCACGGTATAAAACACGTCTCTCGGTGTTAGGGTTACCGCAAAGGCTAATGCTGTCTCTCGCATCTGCCTCTTACGCTTTCTCTCTCTATCCTCTTCCATCTCCCTCCACCGCCGCCTCTTGCGCTTTCTCTCTCTGTCCTCTTTCATCTCCTCCGCCGCCGCCTAGGGTTAGATCCTCAACGCCTGCAGCTCGGAGGGGAGAAAGCCGGTGAGCTTCAACGTCACAACCACCACGTCGCCGTCGTTCTCCTGCTCTTGTTCTCCTCCTTCACGCAGATCTTCTTTTGTTTTCCCTTTCATTTCTCCTAACTGTTCCTCTTGTGATGCAGGGGCACGAAGGACTCAACTTTCGCTAGCTGCTCATCGTCATTAGGTTGGTCTCCTTTCTCTTGGTCCCATTCTGTTTCGTTAGGATTAGAGTGTGCGAGGGGGAAGGCAGCGGAGAAGAAGGAGATGATCTGAAGGGGAGTTGTGAGAATGACCGGAGAGAATGCGAGCGATGAGTAGTGTTTTATCACTTTAGCGGGCCGGTAACCGATTCCCACACCAAACCTTAATAGCTAGCTAATGCAACCTAACACAGGCTTTTTCTTAGGCATTACATAGGAAAAATCTGAGGTGACCAGACCTAGACATCTTTTTATGCAGATCCTAGCAACCTATGAGGCCCCGTTTGGAATGGAGAATTTCTTCTCCATTCCTACGGGAATTGAACTGATTCATGTGAAATTTCTATATTATTCCTGCGTTTTAAACGGGCCTTGAACGGCTGAACCTAACCACACACGGTCGGTGAGCTAGCATTCCGCACAGCGCCAACAGGCCCACGGCAGCGCAACACCGAACCCACAGGCTGGGGCCTTACACCCCGGCCCAGTAACGAGAGCCCAACCCATTCATCCACACACACCCCCGTTTGAGCGGGAACCCAATAAAAAAATGCCGCGACGGGAACCGCCGCCCCGCGCGCCCTCGCCTCGCCCGCCGCCTCCTTCCCCTGCAAGCTTCCCGTTCCAAATACCTCCAAAAGGCCTCACGCGCCGCACGCCTCAGCTCTCTTCCTCCCTCCGCTCCCCGCGATGCCGCACCTCCGCTCCGGCGCCAAGGCCGCGGCCCCCTCCGCCGCCGTCCCGCCGTCGCCGCCTGCGGCGTCCGGCGTCCCGTCGGGGACCCCCGCGCCTTCGCCGACCACCTCCCTTGGTCTCGGCCTCGGCGCCGCCTCCCCGGACGACATCGCGGGGTACCTCAAGTCCCCGGCCGCGGCGCCGCCCCGTCGCAGCCTGCGCCTCGCGGGCGCGAGCCCGGCTACCCCCACGGCGGAGCCCTCCGTGCCGGATGGCGGTTCCTCTGGCTCCGGGCCCGGGTCTTGCCGGAGCGGTAACAAGAGGGGGAGGGGAAGGGGGAGGGGCAGGTGCAGGGCTCGAGTGTCCGCCTCCCCGGCTGCATCGCCGATTGCCGGGGACTCCGGGAGCGATGGCGGCGGATCGGGGGATAAGGTTTTGGCTGGCGGCGGTTCTGGCGGTGTGGGGGCGTTCATAAGCCTGCGGTCCGGGTCGCGGGTCGCGAAGCGGCAGGTGGACACGGGTTCTCAGGTGGATGGGGAGACGGGTGCTGGGTTGGGTGGAGGGGTTGGGGATGGAGGCCAGGTGCATGATGAAATGCTGCAGCAGGATGCTGGAGCGCGGGCGAAGCGGTGCAAGCGTGTATTGGTTGGGGGAGTTGAGACAGATTATGTGGCTGATTCCGAGAGCGATTCTGATGGGGGTTGTGTAATGCTGGGGCAGGTTTGCACGAGGCTGCAACTATCCACTGGTCCGAGTATGGTGGATCCACTAATGGTTCCTGATTCTGAGAGCGATTCTGGCGATGATGCTGGAGGAGCTAGGGATGATCCTACTGGTACAGTCAAGGAGGAAATCGGCGATGGTGATGGCATGAAACATGATTTCCTGAATGGGGAGGTTGTGCACACACACAATTTCATAGGGACGTCAGTTGGTGTAGCGATAGAGCAATCAGCATCTCCTGTAGGAAGCCCTTCAAGTCCTGAAATGGAAATGGAGGCTGATATGTATTTCAAAGAAGAGTTGAGAAGACATGATTCTAGAAATAGAGGCAAATGTAAGCTAGTTTTGGGGGACAACAATTCTGGTGGTGATGCTAGTATGGGCATTCAGGATGGTACCAGGACCCAAAAATATAGTCTTGACAGTAAAGGAAAGGGCAAGATGGTTGTAGAAGATAGCTTATCATCTTCGAGCTCAAGTGAATATGAGATGGATTTTGATGCTGTCGAGCCTAAAGAAATTCAAAGCAACCCGGTATCGGTCTCTGCTTCTTTGGAGCCACTCCGCAGGCAAGCAGCAAGAGAGAGGGCTATTAAGCTGGCCCCTAAATTTGCATTCTTCAAAGCAGATAACGATGAACACAGTGAAGACGATGATGAAGAAGAATTAGAGCCTGCTGCTGACCCTCAGGACTGGCCAGGTCCATTTTCCACTGCAGCAAGGATATATGAAGATAGAGATGCTAAATTGAGAGCTCGAGAATCTAGTTCTTCTAAGTTGAAAAAGCCTGCTGATAAGGCCATTCTTTGGACGCCTTCAAAGGATAGGAAAAATCCTCTGCGATCTGCTCCATCACTTACAGATTTGTGCTTAAAAACCCTTGCGGATCATGCTGAAGGTATTGAATCACTTGGAGGTATTCCAGAAGAGCTAAAAAACAAACTCTTAAAGATGCTATGTCGTTCCAGGAAGATGAATACCCATCTTCTCAATGAACTTTGGTGTGACAGTCCTACAGAACTGCAGCTTAGTGAGTGCTCATGGTTGAGTGAGGATGATTTTGAGAAAACTTTTGGAAAATGCAGAACAGAAAACTTGCAGGTACCATATTTTGCGCTTTATGCAGTTTCTTTTTATGATCACAATATTTACGCATTTTACTATGCCTTTATTGTATTTGGTTTGAGGACTCATTCAGTGTTTATCTTAATGAAGGTTCTGCAGCTCGACATATCTGGACGATGCTTGCCTGACTACATATTGCATACTACCTTAGCCAAGGTTCCTAACTGCATGCCCCTGTTGACAAAAATATCTCTCAAGGGAAATTATCGTCTTTCTGATAATGGTTTGGAAACAATAATCTCTGCGGCGCCTTCTCTAAATGTGATCAATTTGTCTGAATGTTCTCTTCTTACTTCATCTGGAATCCAGATTCTTGCTGACAAGTTACATTCTGTACTGAGAGAACTGTATATTGATGACTGCATAAATGTGGATGCTATGATGATTCTCCCTGCTCTACAAAAGATTCAGCATCTAGAGGTGTTGTCAATGTCTGGAATACAATCTGTCTGCGACAAGTTTGTGAATGATCTCATTCCTGTACATGGTTCAAATATGAGGGAGTTAGCATTTGCTGGCTGCTTGTAAGTCTTCACGATCTCATAATCACAGCAGTACTTTCTTTATTGTAGGAGCTGTGCCGTAATTGTCTTTAGTACCCCCTCCAAATTCTTTTGCTTGCTGTTAGGACAAGCTACGTAGTGCAAATGTGTATTTAACAGTTTATCCTGGTAGCTAGTAAAAGGATCTGGAGGTAATATATTATTATTTGCATCCAACACCCATGTGATTTAATTAGCTGCTGTGGCACCAGTACTTTGTCAATATAAATACAAGTACAGAGTAGAAGCTGCTTGTACTGATATAACTAGGTCCATTCCAAGGATTTTTTTTTTTACTTCTTTGATCTCAGTGAGCAATAAATGTGATATGCTGCTTTATGTTGTTTGTAGCGTTAGTACTCTTCTAGTGAAAGTAATGCTTGCTTGTGTATACAAATGTTTGTTTGTAGTGGGGCATGTCATTTTAGGTATGATTTGTTTTTGTTTTTTGTGTCAGTGTTGAGACATGTTTCCATGCTCCTAATATCCTTGCTGGCTTTTCTTTTCCTTTTTACTTGTGACCCTTAGACCTTTTGTGATTCATATTGGAATTACAGGGACCCGTTTTCTTTTATCTCCACATTGACTGCAAATGGTTAAGAAACTCTTTTTCCCGATCATGTAATCAAATATGGTGTATGACTAATCATGTCTCTTAAGGAAAAAATGGCATGATTGTGCAGATATAGAGAATGATATGTTGCTGGATTTCTGACTTCTGATTCTTGTATTGTCTAAATGTAGGAAACTTACCTCATCTTCTATCAAAACTATTGGGCAGAACTGTCCACATTTATCTTCTCTAGACCTTCGCAATTTGAATAGGCTGCGTGACTCAGCTATGAGGCATCTTCGCAATGGTTGTAAACAAATAAAGAAATTGAAGCTTCAAAGAAACTCATTCAGGTATTTCCCTTCCCTTTGCTTTCCAACATTGAAAGGCTTATGAAGCAGGACTAAGTGTTGCGGAAATACTCATGTATATTATGTTAATTTTCATTCGTATCGCTGTATCTTTAATGCTTCCAGAATTTGATGGTGGAGAACGATTGTCAATATGCACGGATTAACTTCTATCTAGCTATTATTACTTCTAATTTTTTAATATTAATTAAACCAAGGGCAATACTACACTGAAATCGATGGTGGTCCACAATATTTACCATACATGTCTAATTGTCAAGCAATAGTATCAGTTTTGGCTGGTTGAAATGAGATACATAAAACTAATTCTTTTTCCTAGCATTGTGCGAGTGAATCTGGTTAGGTCAACGATTGCATCACCACTGCATTAAACAACCAGCGATGATAAATTACATTGGAAAAACGAAAGCAAAATACTATTGTAGAACCCTGACTGCTTTCTAGTACCCTGAATGGGTCCTGGAGTTTGAAATCAGCAAGGTTCAGGGAACACTTTTGTTATTGTAATAGGATGATATTTGTTAATTCCTATTTTTTGTTCATCAACACATGTTCTGTATGATGAGACTGCACAAGTTCTTCCTGATGTTATATTGACTTGATATATACAGTGATGAAGCTCTGTCTCAGTATTTGGAAGAATCTGGAGGATGCCTTACTGAGTTAATGCTAAACAATGTCGAGAAGGTACTGTCTCATTCTTCTTTTGTCTGCTTGGATGTGTTATAATCATTGATACAATATATTGTTCATGGGTTCATTTTTTTCCTGGGATGGGCACTCTGTAATCCTTTTCCCTTGTGAGCAAGGGGGCATACGGAAGGTCCAGAGCACATATATCTGGAAACGGATATTTATGGTTCGTTTAATTTATTACAACTTAGGTTGCACTAATAATGATGTGTGGAACCAACATGACATAACATGAATGTGAGATATAGATTAATATTTGCCATCATGTCACTAATACAATGGTGATGTTTTGCAAATTGGAAATTAGGAGTGGGTTAGGGATTGGGAAATAAACAGAGCATTGCAAAGGGCAGTGAGCAAGCCTCCGGAAACAAACAACAAATATTTGTTTGTAGGATGGGGTTAGAGAACAGGTAACAGGGAAACAAACAACAAATATTTAATGAGGAAAAGTGCATTGCATTTGCACAGCCAGATGAATTTAAGAGTAATTGGGAATGTTGGAACATTTTAGATTGTTTGGTGTAACCACATAACTTTGTTGCACACTTATTTAATGGGGAGAGGAGCATTGCATTTATGCACCCATATCAGCTATTTAATTTGAGCTGGAACTTAGGAGTATTAGAGATTTTGGAACATTAAGATTGTTTGATGCAGCCATATAACTTGTTTGGGCTATAGAGAGTATGAACAAACTGTATATCTACTTGGCAAATGTTACTCTCCCCGGTTATTAATTGGTGATGCCAGGACAACATTTTTAACTAAAGAATGAACTCCAAATGTTGTCCTAATGTGATCAATTAAAACCGGAGAGTACATTGCCTACTTGAGTTGGCTAAGACTTGCTTGGCTTGCTGAATTGGCTTTTTCCTTGACCATTTTCTGTGATGCCTTTTAGCTATTTCACATTTGATCAATTTGCCGTGCATAACTGGCTTTCCTTTCCATTTCATTTAGGCTGGAGACCTTACTGCTCTTGCAATTGCTAGCAAATGCTCTGTTCGCTTGGAGGTTCTGGATCTTTCCTTTTGCCGTGAGCTGACAAATGAAGCTCTGGGGGTGGTTGTTGACAGCTGCTCATCATTGAGGGTTCTCAAACTATTTGGATGTACCCAGGTATGATGATTTTCCTACCGTGCAACAAATACACAATCATCTTTTGTGTATGTTCCCTTTATGGCAGCAGCTGTATGGAGAAGGAACACAGTTTACATTCAGCTTGTACAATTCTGTTCAGAGTCATGACAGCATCTATTGTTTCAGACAACGGAAACCGTACTTATTGTGAATCATTTCCTTGCAGATCTCCGATATTTTCCTCAAGGGTCACTCAAACAGATCAGTCAAAATTGTCGGGTTGGGAGGGAATATACTGGAGCATATGGATAGCCATTAGTTTGTGCGGGGAATAAAGCTACATTCCCTGACTATTCAGGTTTCTAGTGTAGGAGTCATGACATCAAGGTCCTGAAGGTGACTGCAGATGTCAATGGAAGAAAACTTTCCCAGCGTACCCTGCTGAAATCAGTTGGTAGCGAACTATTTTGAACTGCTAATTTTTATTTTAGTCAAGTCAAAACAGTGGAAAATTCGCTGCATTATTCAAACTATTGAAAGAATGTCTTCGTATCAGATATGGTTACAAGCGACATTGCGATCAGTTCTGTTTCAGAGATGCTGGTGATCAGTGCGTTAGCAAAACTAGTTCTGGCACTCTATCCCGGCCACTGGCTCTTATTTTGAAGTTCGTTCTTTTGTTCTGACCAGTGATGCAGGAGGATTGGGGAGCATTTAGTTGCATTTTATATGACGCCTCATTTCGCATAGTGGCCACCTGTTCGAGCTGTTAGCTTCTTTTGTGCTATTTCTTAGAGCAATTTCAAACAGACTTCCTGTTAGCAAACAGGCACCAAAAATTGTTCCCACTGACTCGGTTGTTTATTCGATCCCCACATTCCCCCAAGCAAAGGACAGATCCCTCTCTGGGTCCAATTTTTCTCCCCTCTTTAATCAAAGCAATTTGTTTGCAAGTTGCAACGGGGGTAGCCAAATTTAGGCGAGGGAATCCGGTTAAGTTCAGTTTTTGAGGATATAGATAGACAAATTCAGGAGGTCCGTTGGAGATGCACGAGCTTCGAAATAGAAATGGATAAATTTTTTATCTTAATGTGCAACTCCAAGAAGTTAGGTAACATATATTTTAATATTTTTTTTATTTTAGCTAGTCTCTAAAATAAAACACAACAAACTCTCTAAACCACCAAGGGCCCGCGGGAAGAAGAAATATAGAGCGAATGTCGCTAGCTAAATATAACTAGCTAGAAAACTGGAATGAAGAGTTAGCTATTTTAGAAAGAGATTTGGAGACTGTTGAAAAGCCATTTTCAATAATACTAGCTATATTTAGAGAAAAAACATGTTTTACTTGTTGGAGTTGCTCTAACGTCATCAATTAAAAACTGGAAGAAGCAACCTTTAACCGCCACACATGTCTCGAAGTAACAGGCCTTCTGTGCACATACCTTTCTGGGTATTGTTCTATTATTTTTAAAAAAGATCTCCTAATTTGTAAAATTTATAGGAGTATTTTTTTTGTTTCTGCAAATGTAGGCTGTTGCCTGAATAAGCACAGAAAGCCTAATTTAGATCATGAGAGCATGTATTTTGGAACCTTCTCTCAAACAAACTATATGTTTTAAAACCGTTATATGAAAAACTCCATTGTTCCCATGTTTAAGTATCCGACCTCGGGTGAGGTTCCCCTGACGTACTGCCCAATACGTCATGTCACTGGCCGGTGAGACCAGATGGCCTCAAGACCCACACATCAATGAGTGACGTGATGGGCAGTGCGTCAGAGGATCCGTTTCCACTTTCTGATCTAGCGTCAGCTACCCCACGTCATCCGACACCTACATTTTTTGGTCTAGCTAGCATCAGCACGTCTCAGCTTAACCTCGGCCACTTTTTTGCCATGATAGCCACTCAATGCAGCTCCTCTACCTACAAAAATATCTACTGTTCCCATGTTTTAAATATCCGACCTCGGGTGAGGTTCGTCTGACGTACTGCACAATACGTCACGCCAGTACGTAACCGGTGACCAGATGGCCTCAGGACCCACACATCAATGAGAGTGACGTGATGGGCAGTACGTCAGAGGATCCGTTTCCACTTTCTGATCTAGCGCCAGCTACCCCACGTCATCCGACCCCTGCATTTTTTGGTCTAGCATCAGCACGTCTCAGCTTATCCTTAGCCCCTTTTTTTTTGTCGCGATAGGCACTCAATGCAGCTCCTCTACCTACCAAAATATCCTTGTTCCCCTTATTCGATAGCAAACCGGCGTTGACCTCATCATCGCTGTTCTTTTTTCTTCATATCAAATTTCCGTTTGCCGTTTAACGCATTAATAAAATGCTCCTTATATCTCATTTATTTGACATTAGGACATGTTGTGTAGTTCTTTTTCTTTGTTTGACGGCAAAAAGACAGGTGTTCTGCCATTTCATTATAGTAGGAGAAAAGTTCAGAATGCATGTTTGTTGCCAATAAGCCATTATCCTCCAGTGATATGCCATCTTTCGGTGTGTCATCGTCATAGTTGTATCATCACCTCTCTCCTACTCAAGAATTTACTTAACCTTAATCCTATCTAGAGCTCTAACTTGCAGGATGAAATTGACTTGTTTTATTAAAAAAAAATCAGGTGAACGCGATATAATAAGTCTAAAAAAGGCAACGAAGCAATGGCATTTCTTCATGAATATATTCTAAAGGAAATTCCCTCTATTCCAAAAGAAAAATAGGTGTGATATGAATTCAGAACAGGATCGATGAACCTTGTAGTAAACCGAACGTATAACTTGGTTGGTTAGGTTCGTTCTAGTAGAACAGACCTACCTATAGTTTGAGTCTCTGAATCTACACGAGTGCTTGCATTTACGGCTAGCTTCTTGAAGTGTTAAACAACATGCATTAGATCAGAAAAATATTTGTGATGGCGTTTGTCAACCTCAACACTTACTATCTCAGTCTATGTTTCAAAGAGTCTGTGGCTCAGCGCCCACGGTCTACCTCCAGTGGACGACGCGTCGTTGGAGGTCCAGTATCATCCCCACCTGGACTGCCGTCTGGGGTCCGCACACCAGTGGACTGCGCCAACTGATAACTGAATCGTTCTTTTTTTCCCCGATCCACCAACTGATTTGTATGCTTCTGCACCGAAAACATAGAGATAGCGCATGTGCGATGGACATAAGTAAGCCGTCCGATGGAACCGCTCTATCATCGTATGTCTTACACATTAAGCATATTTATGAGGATTATATATAGTTTTTTTAGGGAAGCATATTATATATAGTTCGAAATGATTAAATCTTATGGCTGCTGTTCGTAGGACGGTGCCATCCTAGAATCCCATCCACGGCCCAACAAGCGCCGCCCCTCTCCCATCCGACGGCCGCTGTCAATTCGCGGTCGCGACTGCAAGAGCCATCGAGCGTTTCTTGTTCGGTCTGCATGGTCGCAGGGGTGGTAGATAGATGGGGCTGTCCCTTGTGTCATGTTAATTGCAGGGATGATAGGGAGCGTGAGACGTGTCCATGATGCCATGCAGATAATCAATCGATCGACATCGGCAGGAGTTGGTTCTGGACATGGCTAAGCTAGGCTAGATATTAAGCTTTCGTTAGCATTTCTTATACTTTTTTTGTCTCACGGGATTGTTTGCCAAGTATAATGCCGATTCTTTAGAGCCATCGTCCGGTTTCTTTGAGATTTTTTTTTAGCAGAAGTTTTTAGCAGAAGTCTTGTACATTTTTTGGCAGAAGTTGCCAACAAATATGGCAAGTCTTGATGATATAAAGTGGCTCTTGTGGATGGATTGATGACAGCCTATTGATAGGGGAACAATAATATATTGCTCAACATCTATCTGTGCCTGTATCCTCGTCAAGTCTTATGCATTGCACGTGTCACGGAACAATTTTGTGAATTGTGGGTACTAGTGAAACTACGAAAAGGAAGAATTGCATCGATCCTCCATATGTTTCACCGCTTATGTGCGGCGCCGTCAACTTAAAAATGGACGATTTGATCGACTACAGTACTAGCGCTGTCATCAACTGGCCTTGCTCATCGTCTGTAGATGCACACGGCCGCGCGCCGATCGAAACACCACCAGAAGCGCGTCCGGTCCACGGTCAAGCCGTAACTGACATCTTAGACGGCAGGGTTCATTACTCTGCTAATTATCACTGTGGCTATGCTCACGACTTCGGCGATGCATGCATGGAAGTCTATTAAGTACCAATATCATTAGGACTGCAGGTGAATTAGGACCTGAACCAGGCACGTCTCAACTGGGGACAATGTCATGTCAACCGGCACGTACACACAGATTCACCGGACCTCCAAGCGCAGGTCACTGGAGATAGAGTGACGTCTGCGCGTTCTCCACGTGGCTGTGAGCAGCTGTGTGTCGTGCACACACGGAGAGGCGCAGGGCTAATTAAACATGGTCTTGGAGCAAGAAATTACTTAATTTCACTGTAACAACATCCGGCCGTCCATGACATGTAGTATAGCCTAGATCCCTCCTGCCTATGCGCAGTCCCCTTTTTTTTTGGTCGCTATGACGACATTCCGTCAATGGCGCAGTCCTTTTCCCGGCCTATAAATACCGGCGCCTGGCCTCGCTTCTTCTTCATCCCAGTTCATTGTTCACCACTATATAGCTCAAGTGAAGTGAGTGTAGTGTCTGGTTTTCAATGGACTCTGAGGTGAACACCCTGTACCCCACCGGCGTCCGGGTCCTGCTAGTCGACGACGATGCGAGGTTCCTCAAGGCGGCGTCCATGCTGATGACCCTCCTCAACTTCGAAGGTACATTTTGCTGTTTTGGTGAATCACTTGCTTTCTTCGCGTTAGATTTGGATGTGCTCCGTGCAGAATGTGTTCTTTGGAAAGTTTTTGCTGTTTGGGGGATTTTTCGAGGCAGTATGAAGCCAGCAGACACGTTAGACCACGTTCTTTTTCTTTTTTTCTCTAACATGTTCGTGTTATTTTCACGTTTTCGTCCACAGTATGAAGTAGATCACGTTTTATGCCATGTTTCGTCCCCCTTCTTTGTTTGGGAGACTGATGATCTTCTTTGTTTCTTCAAGGTGAGTTTCCTTTCTGTATATGCGCTTGGAGAGATTCAAATGAAGGTTTCCCGCGCGCGCTCCCTTCGCGCCATGTTTTGAATTTCTCGCAGTTACATTTTTAGATATTACTTTTTCTTCTATAGTACTTTCTTTTACCGATTGTTACTCACTTCGCTGGATCTGCATGCTTATCAAGATTTTTTTTTTTTAACTTCAATCTTTTCTATGTACAGCATAATTCAAGTACGGTCTTTTTTTTTGTTGTTACTTCAATATTTTCTATGTCTGACAGAATTACCCCCCGCCCACTCTCAAAAGTCACTCTCTCCTCCCTGCAGTTTCAACATGCTACACCCTTAGTTCCGCCCTCAGGTTTCTCACCGCGGCAGACAAGTTCAAGGAGATCGACGTCGTCCTCGCCGACGCCAACAAGGCGACGACCTGCGGCTTCGACTTCCGGGCCATCGTCGAGCCGGATCTACGCATCCCAGTCGTCTACTGTAAGCACACACACGCTCCAACAACCTGCATCGCATCAGATCAGACCATGCGGCCAAGCCGGAACCAAATCCTAACCTGATCTAACCGTTTGCTATCTGTTTGGTCCCCGGCCGGCCATGGATGCACGTGCACGCAGTCCTGTCGGAGAAGCACAGGTGCTCCGGCGCGGAGGCGGAGGCGCTGCTCCGGACCCTGGACCTGGCGACCTTCATCCTGAAGAAGCCGCTCGAGGGCGAGCGCATGTGCGTGCTGTGGAGGGACATTGCGTGGCGCAGGCTCCAGCTGAGGATCAGGGAGGGCTTGGCCGCCGGCGGCGCCGGGCAGGGCAGCAGCGGGAGCGGCGGCGTCGCTATGCTGCCGCCATCTCCGTGGGCCGGTGGCGACGGGGTGGAGGAGGAACGCGTGCACTACAGGCTGGTTACTAGTGGCGTGAGTGGTGGCCGGAAGAGGAAGGGCGTCGGCGCCGACGCCGGGAGCACCGGCAGCGCCTCCGGCAACGGCGGCGCCCCACCAGGTTCGCCTAGCTAAACACCGGCCAGAAACACGCCGAATGCGTGGCGCGTGCTGTGAAAAGTTGGCAGCATATTACCGTTTCCGGGAAAAAATACTGACGTTTTTTTTTACTCTTGTGTCAACTCAAGCGCGACGAGGCCGCCCGGCGAAAAAACAGGAGCAGGTGGTGACCGTGGCAGGGCAGCAGGAGACGGACCAAGTTGCAAAGGTGACCATTTCTTCAAAAACTCGTGACCATATTTGTGTTAGTGTTACGTACTTCCTTTAATTTTCTTTACAGTACCACGTATGTGGAACGAGTATGACGAGTTGAATGTTTTTGAGAAAAAAAGTAATATTAAATCCATGTATATACCACTCCAAATTATTATCACTTCCTTTTTCAAAACATGTTTGAACATTCTGGAGTAGTAGCTAGTCAAACATGTTTTGCATACGTTACTACTTGCTGCTAGGAAAATAATGGTACTTCGGTTTATGTCGTCTAGCAAATTCTCTGAAGATAGATTACCTTGTGCTAGCTTGTACTAGTTGTACTACAGTAACATGCAGCGCCCCCACTAATCATATACTACTAATTCTAGTAGCAAACTTTTAGCAACGTACTGTACCTACAGTTACTCAGTTACTATGCATGTTTTGACTCGATCGACATGTAGTCAAACAATACTACACTTCGAGCTATATATGTACCTTTGTGTTTGTGTTTTCTTTTATCAACAACCATTCTAGAAAGTAGAAACAGTTTGTACTAGTCGAAATTTTGTTGATAATACAAGTTCATCATCGCAAATGTTATGTGTTACCATGTACATGCCTCGGAAAGAAATAACATGTCCATGCATGCCCTAACTTTTTTGCAGCCTGCACCGCGGAAGTACCGCTCGAGGAAGGCGAAGACGCAGACCGGTGCAAGTGCGAGCATGCCGGCCGAGATACCCGACGAAACCGTAGACGTTGAGACCTACCAGCCATCCAACAAGCAGGCTTTCGAAAAGCAGCAGCCATCCCAGGGCCAGCCGAAGCAGTCCCGGTTCGTGCAGTCCGTCCTCAAGACGCTTGACGTGCCACCCTACAACCCCAGCATCTTCGCCGGCGCCGTCGAGCCGGGCACCAACATCATCAAGTTCGCCGGCAACGTTGACACGGCCTGCAGCACCGTCATCTCCTTCGCCGGCTCAGTCGACCAGCCGGGCGGCAACGTCATCTCCTTCTCCGGCGCCGGCAGAACTGCCGCCGGACCACGAGAGCGGTCTCCGGTGGCGAACCGCGCACCAACCGCTCCTGCACCGCCGGCTCCGGCGAACCAACCACCACCAGCTCTGGCGCCGGCCGGCAACGTCGCTCCGGCGAACCAAGCACCACCAGCTCCAGCGCCGGCCGGCAACGTCGCTCCGGCGAACCAAGCACCACCAGTTCCGGCGCCGGCCGGCAACGTCGCTCCGGCTAACCAAGCACCACCAGCTCCGGCGCCGGCCGGTAACGTCGCTCCGGCGAACCAAGCACCACCAGCTCCGGCGCCAGCCGGCAACGTCGCTCTGGCGAACCAAGCACCACCAGCTCCGGCGCCGGCCGGCAACGTCGCACCGCCGGAGGCAGCGACGACCATGTCCGCCGCAGCGGCCGTCACTGACAACCAGCTGTTCGCCTCCGGCAGCCAGCAGCAGAAGAAGGTGGATGACTTCTCCCCCCTCCTGCTCAGCGGGGCCTTCGGGCCCTTCCCGTACCAGGGCCCGCCGCCGCCGGCGGCTGTCATGCAGCAGGGCATGTTCGGCGGGGCGCCGCCGCCGGCGGCTGTCATGCAGCAGCGCATGCTCGGCGGGGCGCCGCCGTCCAACTTCGCCACCGCGAACGTCCAGCTTCCGTTCCAGCAGCCACCGCCCATCGCCGCCGCCGGCGATCCTTTCGCTGGCATGGCTGCCGCGGCCACTGGTGCTGAAAATGCCGCGGACGCAGGGAACTACGGCAACTCCGACACTGCACTCGTGCAGCCTCTCAACCTTGGTGCAGAGCAGAACAACGAGCTGGAAGCAATGATGGCCATGTACGCCACAGGCGACCCGCCACACATGGCGACCCAACACGTTGGCATGGCGCTGGCACCAATGTTCTACGACAACAACATCAACAACGAAGCAATGTACTTCAACAACAACAACAACAATGAGCCGCCGTTCATGGCGCCTCATCAGGAGGTCCTCGGCATGGCCGCCTACGGCGTGACGAACGACCCAGCAATGGCAGGCGGCGACGCTGCTGCAGCGTTCATGGCGCCTCAGGGTTTCGGCACGGCACCGAACGAGATGAACCAGCTGGCCATGGTGGATGCTCCTCTTGAAGTGTTTGATTCTTCTGATGAGAATGAGGACGCCTTCAGCTTCCCTCTGCAAGTTCTTCTGGGCGACGACGACGCCGGTCTTGCCGGCATCCAGGGCGGCGCGACTGATGCCGCCGCCGCCGCCATCGATGCTGCAGTTGAGAACTATCTGAACGGCGGGGAGGGTGACATGGAGGACTGGGGCTTGGGGGCGGCTGATGATGGAGGTGATCGCATCTTCGACGACATGCTCCTGGACAGCCTGCTGCTCCCGCACAACATGAACAACGGTCGCGAGTAGTTCGTAGAATAATTGAGTAATAAAGTAGTACTAATAATAATAACCCAGTCAGAGGGTTAGTGTGAGAGAGGATGACAATCATGTCATGAGTTTGCTCTCTGGAATAACCTACTGTCTGCAGAGAGTGAGTGGTAGTAACCTAGTAAGAGCATCTCCAGTAGTTCTACTTCCCCAAAAGCCTACTAGCTAGTAGCAAATAGTATGAACTAGTGGAGATACTCTAAGAGAGTCTGTTTCGTCAGAGTACCGGAAGCCAGTAGTTTCCTCTCTGAACGAAACCAGCTATCGGTATTGTATTAAGGTTTACTTTATCCGAACTATATCAGTAATCCTGGGTTGTACTTTATATTATTTCGAATTATATATGGTTATTATATTTCCTTAATTTCTTAACTCTGTTAGTACATGTTAATTTTGTTTTGAAGGTTCAGTCTAGCATGGTTGAAACAACACATTTTGGGCCCATGTTTAATTAATCGATGGCTGCCAATATCTGGCGTTCACAAATTGCTTCCAAATTGGACAAGCCAATAGTCTAAATTATCTAGGACAGATGAATCATGAGTAATTAGAAGATCTTGTTAATTTACAGATTTATCAGTTTATACACCATCAACTTTAGTACATTACTATGCTAGTTTACAACAGAGTGACCCAAACTATTTTACAGACACACATCCCAAAGCTTATGTATCCAGAGACCTTATGCCAAATTCAGGTATAGACAAAATGATAGGAGTAACCACAAGCAACAAAACAAGTTCGAAAAGGGAAATGGAAAATCCTCTGTATGCTAAGTTATTAATCCATCTTCTTATCTTTGAGACGAACCGGGCAACTTGAGCTATGGAGACCCTGCAAATCCATCATTGAAAATGACCTCATAGGAGCAGATGGTGTCTTAGGTGTGGGAATTTTTGGAGGCGCATAATTCTCACTATAATCAGGTGAACGAGCATAATGGAGCTGTTCGGGCAGCTCATTCTCTTCAATGCTGAAGCTGCTGCTGCTGCTCCTGGAACTGCTACTAGCCATTGTCTCTAGAGAGCTTCTGCTCAAGCTAGCAGGCCTCTTAGGTGGTCCAGTTTCATAAACTTCAACTGATGCTGTTTTGTTTGAATTTTCATAAATAATGCTGTAGGCAAGGAGATTCTTCCGTTTTCTGGAGTAAGCATTCTCTGCCTTAGTGATATCCTTTGCAGAGCCTGAAGATGTAATTGCTTCTTTGAGGCACGCAAAAGATTTGGATTTACCACTATAGAATTTGGAGATGCTGCGACTGCAAAATAAAATGAAATAAACTATATCAGATACAAGGTGGTAATATATCAAAGAACATCGCATCATCCGTGTAATCAGCATCCATAGATGTTGCAAAAGTTTTCCAAACGATGAGTGAACTGAGAATCCACACAAAGCAATGCTATCGCCATGCAAGGCTTTGTTAGGAAACATAGCATAATCCACTGCAAAATGAATTAAGCATAATACACTTCAGCGATATAGTAGTTACATACTCTCTGTTCTGAGAAGTGCCAAGGGCATGTTTTGACAGAAGATTAAAGACAAACCTGGTGAGATAACGGATATGCTTGGTATTCATGTACTTCCAAAGAAAATTTTTGGCACTCATCGCGGAACTAAATTCTAAGGGTAATATTATAGGTCCTCGCTGGCCAATAATTGATGTTGTGTCTCTGTGCCACATAAACCACTGCAGTCCTTCTCACTTAAAAGTTGCTGCTGAAGATTGGTTGGTACCATGTGAGCCAGGTCATTTTCAGTCACTCAATAATTCAACTAAAATGTACTATGATTAACACCTCACATTTCCCACACTAGAATTCAAGTAGAATAATTCCTGTCCACCTTCTACATTTAATATTTTTTATAAAAAATCAAGGACAAAGCTATAATACATATGTTAACTTAAATTAAGTCAGTCTTTGTCATCACAGAAACGTAAAAGCTAAAGAGTCTTCTTCAATTCCACGTCAAAGAAGACGGTGGAGCATTGTTTTTAGCACGTTAGAATTATCCAGAAGGAACATGATCCTATTTCCAAAGGATATGGACAACCTTGCTTGTTCCATAATCATTTCAGATAGGCCTACTACACTGTCAACCATAATGATGCTCTATGTAGAAATGCAAATAGCAGGACTGATAAATAATACAGTGAACCCAAAAGTCCTAACAAGAATACTACAATAGTGGGATTTACACAACCAAAAACTTACATTTTGATTCTTGACCTACCCAGCCACACCAAAGTAGCAGAATCTATATGTAGTCACGGAGTACCTAAAAGGATAACTAATTTTACTAGCACGCATCAAGGAACCTTGCAACATGAACATCTCAAACCTGACAATATGTTAACAAAACAAAAATCAATAAAACCTATCAGATTCCCACAGTAATCCCATTAGTTTCAAGAAGAAATAATTTCTTGCATTTCACTGCAATTTTTAATGATCCGATTTCACCTTTGAGCGAATGAATCCATAGAAACCAATAGTTAATCCACCAAACTCATGATATTACATCTCAAGTTCCCCAAATAACCGATTTTTCGTTCGCTGCCCCAGATCAGAAGACGAAATCTTCCTCAGAAAAATAACACAATCAAAGAAACGAAACGGGCAAGAAATCGGCTCACCGGATGGGAAGCGCCTCCTCCAATGCTTCCAGCCCCACAAAACCGCCCCCTGCGCCTCCTTGCTCTCCCATGAAGGCGCTCTGCACCTCCTCATCCTCCTTCCCCGGCGGCGAGAACTCGTCGCTGTCCTTCCCTATCGACGACGAGCTGCACGCCGACGCCGGCGGCGGCATCGCCGCCTCGAACACGGAGGCGCGTTCGACGTCAACTGGCATCCGTCCGGCCCGGGACCGACGGCCCAGACGGCGAGGCGGGATCGGGTGGCCGAGTCGCCACACGCAGTTTTGGGAGCGCGAGGGGACGAGCGCAGGAAAGGCGTGGCTTTGTGAGTTGTGCCGAGTGGATTTTCCGTGACTTCTCTTTCTTAATTTAGAGTTTCCTAAGCTACTGTTGGTGATGATGGTGATGCGTAACTGCAAGGATTATCGCTTGTCACCTTTTTTCCTTGGTTTTTGTAATATAGTTTGCGTAGTGCTACTTGCGTTGAAGTAAAATTTGTACTAAGATTTTAAACGGGATCCTATTGTCAAACTCAAAAAATTAACATAAAAATATAATTTTTGAAAATAAAAGGGAGATTAATTTCAAAGAAACTTAGAGGAATGAGGGATTAATCTCAATTTCCCCCGGTTTAAATTAAAATAATGCAAATTCGGATATTTGGAGAGCACTGGCTACAACAAACATTTTCACAAGTGACAACAGAGACATCTTTCTCCAAAAGTTGAAATGGTAAATAAAATACATCCAAGGAGATGCACCCACGTAAGGCTAGTGAGATGAGATTCTCCTCTCTTTCTATTGATGGATGTGATCGATTCTCATTCAAATAATTAAATCCGTCTTGAGGAGTTCTAAGACGACATATTTTCTTTGAGTTGTATTTATCTTTTAGAGTCTTGATGTAAGAAGTATGTACTTCTTTATATATTAATACAATCCCTTTTCATTCGGAAAAAGATAAAAAAAATAAAATGCATCATCATACTGGGCGGAGACGATCCTTCACATCATCACATGTTATGTATGTTAGTGTTGGATAAGGTTGAGACTCATTTGGGATGCATGACAACGAAAGCAAAATAAAAAATAAGGGAGAATTTAGGGGAAGTTACTTCTTAGTCACAGAGAAAGTCCATCGGAATCAGACAGGGATATAGAAGGATTTGATTTTCTTGTCAAATTTGAAGATAAATCCATTCCTCAACATTTGAATCGTGCAAATCCATACATGATGCAACACTCCGTTTCCTCTATGAATTTCTTATACTCACTGGAAATGCGGGAATTTCTTGACCCAAAAGCTAAGGGGTTTGGACGGTGACAGTCGTTTTGGTTGACTAGCTACTGGCTCTCTCTTATCGCGTAGGAAGCACTTTCTTGCAAGTTTCCATGGTCAGTTCGACCCTCCTCCCACCCGAGAGAAAGAAAGAACTCATGATTGGCACGTAGCCCTTATCGGCTTTGCTCCGCAAGTCAAAATGAGAGAAATAAAGTGAAGCTGATCAAACTGACGAGTAAACTCTAGATGTACAGGGCGTGCTTGGTTCAGAGCCATCACTCGCCACGCCGTTGGTTCGGCGCCGCCGAACTTGCGGCGGCAAAAACCGGCGCCACGGCCTTGGCGCTAAACGACGAGCAAAACAGCAGCAAAATGTGTGGCGCGCCGGTGTCTTCGCGTGAACCAAGCAGCAGCCTCCGTTCTGCGGCGGCGCCGAAGCTTTGGCTTGGCAAAGTGCGGCCGGGAACCAAGCACACCCGTAATGTTACCATCTCTCAAAATCTACACGGTACGTTTAGTCTAGTGAGCCTACACAACAGTTCAGAAAATTGCTGTGGCAAGAATTTGTTATCCGTGTAGTGTGTACTGCTGCATGAAGGACAAGTTGGCCACCTAGGCTCCCTGGCTAGAGGAAGTCATTAACCCTCAGATCAGTCGTGATCTGTGCCAAATGTGTTGCTCTTTCCACTGCCATCTGCATGTTCTGGTCTTCAGGTAAGGACAACGAAATGAAGTGCTCATCTGCAACCCAGGACTTTCAGGCGAGGGGCTCATGGTCGCTGCGAGCGGAGGCATCAGCAGCGGAGAGCGCGTCCGGGAGCATGCAGGGCCGGGAACGCGGGCACCAGGGGCGAAGCCAGCGCGCGAGCTCGCTGGTGTCATAAGCTAGGCTTTGCCAATAGACGGTGTTTTATGTGTAAATTATCCAAATCATCGGTGTCAGCTGACACCATTACTCCATGTGGCTTCGCCACTGAACGCGGCTCTGCTATGGCGAATCAAGTCGCACTACCAGAAAGTGCGAAGGCCTAGCCTATTATCCTCATAAATTACTCCGGCGAGACAATTGTGTGCCGAAAATTTACAAATAAATCGAAAAATTGTGTCTGTTGATACACATGCTGGAATGTCAATACATACTCCCGCGTTCAGAAATTCATGAACTTTTGCACTGGCCGCAAGTCAAAATCTTTTGGGGAACAGCAACATTTTCCTTAAGAGAGGAGTGCTTATTTATTTATTTATTTATTTAAAAAAAAAGAAAGAGCAAGGGTAGCACACACTACATGGGCTACTTACACGAGCTTTACGACATTATGGCCTGGCCTGGTGAACCGGTAGGCCCAACCAGGCAACTATTCAAATCCTCAACTAATTCGGCGATTCGTCCACGGCAACGGCACACGGCAGCACGGCACAGTGGCAACACGGCCTCCCTCTCCTCCGCCATGGACGACAGCGGCTCCGACTCCGCCGCGCTCTGGGGGCCGTTGTCGAATCAGCCGCCGCCAGCGACGACTACCACCGCGGCGAGGTGCTGCAGCCTGCCCGCCCCTTCAAGTCCCCGCGCCTCGCCCTCGCCGCCTCCCACACGCCACGCCGCCGTCGCCCTCCCTTCCCCCGTTCGCGCCTCACGCCTCACCGTACTCCACCCCCGACACTGCTGCGGCAGCCAGAGGCCGGCTCGTGGTCGTCGAGAGCCGCCCCCTGAGCCCTGGGAGGTTTCCATGGGGAGGCCCAACGCCGCTGCCGCCGCCTCAGACGGACGGGTGCTTGCTCCCGTCCCTCTTCGTGGCCAACTTCAGGAAGTACCAGGAGGTAGCCCTCTCGGTACGTCTCTCTCCCACCTCCCGGCCAAATCCCTGCACCTCCCTAGGTATCAAAACTTACTTGTTCTCTCGTTCCCTTTCAGTTTGCAAGCTTATAGAGCCAACTTCAGGGATTTAGCTGTTTAAATGGCTTCATCATACAAGTGGAATTAGTAGTTGCGTCGTTCCCATGCGGGAATTTGCAAAAGGGACTCACGTGCGCTCATCTAGGATCATTCATAGGCCGCAAGTTGTCAGTCAACCTTGATTTATGTTTCTCATCTTAGGTACTGAAAAGCGAACATGATGGTTTCCACAGTATCATAAATGAACATCACCCATTGAACAAGGTTGCCTACCGTAAGAGTGGCACCTCCAGTTAGTTTTGTTGCACTCCAACATATAATTATCACTCAAGGAAATGAGTGAACTTCGTTTGTTTCATTATGCTTTTCTGGTGGTGGGGATCCACTAATGCCTTGTAATGCTTCTTCATGTGCCATGTAGCTAGCTGTTTGTGATGTGTGTGTGAATGATCTTGTCTGCATTTGTTCACTCATTGAGAAAACCGTACAGTCAAACTTCTGTTCAATGTTATAACTTCATTAAGTTCTTATAGTTCAGTAAACGATTATTTTTACCTTGCTTTGCTGCTGTCTATCTCAAAATGAAACTATGTGCCTGATTGTAGCATTATATAAGAACTCAGTATGCAATCTTGTGCATCCACCTCTCCATTGGTTTACCCTCAATTAAGACTTTCTAGTGTTCAGTGCCTCAGTAGCACTATATGCATCCAATGCAGGAAAAGAGCTCAAAGCTATATTATCAACTTGCTTAAATTTTCTTGGTGGATAGCTTGTTGATTGCATATGGATGTGTGTCTACGGAAACCCAGTATCATTCCATCTTTTGCAAAAAAAAAAAAGGACTGTCGAATTGGGCATACATCTCATGGGTGCAACACAAGTGGCATACATCTGTTCTTGGAAAACTGTCTAATAAACATCACACTGTACTTTTCTGTTCACTTTTTCCAACAAAATACAGCAATGTTCTCAATTTTAATGATTTGGTTTAACATTTTTCCTTCTTGTTTCCAGATTCTAGAGAAAAGTGACTATACCTCTATAAGTGGGAATCCATACATAAAGCAATCAGGTCCTTAGCTTTACACCAGTGCAAAAATCGAGATGTAATTTATTGATGGAATCATCACCATGTTTAACTTTTTTAATCCTTTCCAGGTTGGAGAAAAATATCTTGCTTCACAATGTCACCATGCTGAATTTCTGGTCCGAGCATCAATGCTGTATGATGTTTTTGTTGCCATTGCAAATCATTTTCGGTCAAGTTTACCTTTCCTTGCTACTTTGATTAGTATGTTTTCATCAGGCACTATTAACTCTTTTTCTTGTTGTGTTTAAAGAGGCGTCAGGTTCTCAGATGGTTGGGGCTCCTGTGATCGGCGAGAGAAAAGGTTTAACAAACCAAACCATGACATTGCCAGCACAGCAGAAACCAGAGCTAAAACCAAGGCTTGTCAGGCAAGGAAGAGTTCATCACTTCTCCACCTTTGGTCTCATTTACATGATTAATCTCTAGTCCAGGCTGCAACTTTGGCGAGCAGAAATGCGTCTTGTGTTTACTTTTACATAAAAGAATCCTTTCCCTGACTATTGAGAAGCACAAATATTGATTCTAGAAAGTAACAGAATCCTTCCACTAGGAATCGAACCAGGGACCTAGGAGGTTCCACTCGGGAGCCTTCGATTTCCATAATGTCTTGATTGAAAAGTGAAATGCACATGCTATAAATTCATGAAATAAAGCAGTACATGAAGGTTTAATAATTCTTTGTTTAAATGTCTTCTGTAGGATCTTCTTGGCACTGGAAATAACCGTCCGGGGTGAGATGTAGAAGAACACTGACAAAGATTTTGCAACAGGAGGATAGAGTCCCAAGTCCCAACTGCATCACATGACACTATTTGTCTTATTATACTCACACTCTTGAACTATCACTGAACTGAACATATTTTGGAACAGTAAGGAGGGGATTGAATCTAAAAACTCGACCTGCCGCGGACAGAAGCCACCCCGACGGCATTATATTAAGGAGAAGAGCCTTCTCACGCAGGCCGAGAAAACCCCCGAACCCCTCCCCATCCATACACAGGGACTCAGCTGGCCGTGTGAGCTGTGGCGCGAGTCTTTACCTATGCTTTGGCCTGGGGAGGACGAGGGGATTGAATCTCTTACCTGCTGCTTTGTTCCATTCAGAAAAATGCAGCTTGTCTGCCTTCATTTGATCAGAACTACCATGTCGACACTGTGTAACAGATGTCAACCCGAAATTTCCCTTCCACCTGATTTTTCCCCCCATCTAATGATATAAACCGCAAATTCAACAGTGTCGTATTCCCCCATCTAATGATATAAACTGCAAATTCAACAGTGTCGTTTTTTAAAATACTGGGTTACTTTTAGTTAATACCATTTCCATTGCCCAAGCGAAATATCGCCATGACTAGGTGCCACAATCAGTGCAACTCAGTTCACAGCAAAGAAAATAAGAATGTCAGCAGCAGATATCAGAATATTTGAGGGCAGGTCACTGAGGCATTTATGCAAACACAAGACAAGCGGAAAGTTTTAAGCTCATTACCTCACAAGATCAAATGAGCCATACGTCCGGTGACAAATAAGATAAAGTAGTTTATGCTAGTAGTTAATCACCTCTTCTTGGACTTGTGAGTGGAGGTGATGGTGGAGACTGGAGGCTAGCATTTTTTTTTTCAGCCTTTAAGTTCACGATGATGAAACTCTAATGAATGTGAGGGGGGCGGCTGGAAAAGGAGGATGACTGGATCGCAGCCGCAGCCGCAGCCGCAGCCGCGCTACTGCTGGTCAAGTGACGGGGTGGTGGGCGATAAAGGAGGCTGGGCTGGGAACAATGGGAAGGGAAGGGCCGGGGCCAGGAGCGGAGCGGAGGGAGCAGTAAGAGGTGCGAGCAAAGGATCAACCGGAGCGGTGGCGGCGGTGTGAGGAAAGGAGCAGGAAGCCGGCGATGGCGAGGGAGGAGCGGCGGCGGCGGCATAAGAGCGGACAGCGGAGAGATGCTACGGCGAGGTCGAGACCGGAGACGGTGGGCGGCGCTTGGCGTCCGACGTGGCTGGTGCTAGACGGAAATCGTTGACCAGTTCTCGTCGATCTAGTCCGCACGCCTTGATCTAACGGTGACAGAGGAAGAATGCACCACAGGGCGGACTCCAGTCAACAAATCTATATTTGCAAATAAACCTCTATTTGGATCGCGACGATTCTTCGCGATCCGAATTTATGCAGACAACCCTTATTTTGGATCGCGACTAAATATATGCACATAGCCTCCTGATTTAGATCGCAATATATGCATATAGCCCCCTAATTTGGATAGCGATTAATACTCGCGAGTCGCGATCCAAATATATGCAAATAACCCCCTGGTATCGGTATCAAAGCACAGATAAGCCCCTCGTTCGCCCCTGGGCGGCGGCGGCGGCGGACGCCGGCGGGAACAAGGCAACGAGGGCGCGGCGGCGCCTTGTTCCATCTCACCGGACAATCTAGGACCTCGCAATTCGGTCTACGATCGCGGTTACTGGCTATTTCCGGTGGATGGAACGGCGTAACGATGGCGCGAATAACTCGCTGCCGGTGGAAGGGGATCGGACTAGCTGCCGGTGGAAGGGAAGCGGGCGCCGGGAGAAAGGCCAGCTGATTCAGCACTGTGCCGACTAGGCGGGTCCCCATAGGTGCCTCGAAACGGCGGCGGGCGGTGGCCTTCGCGGGGCAGAGAAGCTCGGCGGTAATGCGTCGGCCGGAGACAGCGGCGCCGGCCCCTCGGTGGCTAACTTTGTGATCCGCTGGCCTGGCGGCGCTTGTCTTCGACAGTTGGTCGATGGCAGGAGCAGGAGCAGCGAGGCTGGCCGTAAAGGGTTCAAGCAGCGGGAGCGGTGGGCATGGCTGCCTTGCTCGGCGGCGAGGAGAAGCCTCGGCTTCACTGGTTTGATAACAGAGAATGTCGAGGTGTGGAAACCACGGCAAATGGGGGCCTAGCACGGCGTCCTTTTGAGATTCAGAGGGGAGCGAACGGTTCTAAGTGTTGGAAATCGCGATCGAGAGGGAGAAGAAACACAAGCGGTTTACCCAGGTTCGGGCCACCCGGAGGTGTAAAACCCTACGTCCTGCTTGTCTGGTATTGCTAAAGTGTTGTCTGTTGGTTTCCTGTACAAGACACTCCCTTTTATAGTGCAAGGAGAGGCCAGACCCGTTCATGAGCCGTTATGAGGGCGCCGGTTGGCAGCCCTTCTCCGCCCGAGATGCCGGGCGTCTATTCTAGTGTCAGCGGGCTTCGCTCGTCCTGCCTTCATTGTTCGGACGACTCCCGCCGTCTTGTCTTGTCGTTCGTACAGCACGCGCGCAGCAGCCGGGGCGGTGTGGCGCGGAGAGAAAGCCAGATGCACCGGATGGCCCCTCGATTCGTGCGACGCACCGTACGGTGGCAGGCGGCGCTCGTCAGCCCACGCCTCCCCTGCCAGCCTAACAGTGCGCTACAGGGCTACGACCGGTCGGGTCACGTCCATCAGTCGCGGCCCTGCGTGATGCGCACGAGCATTGAAGTCCAGTGACCCACCCGCGCGGGCTGTCACTGGCAGGTGGGACCCTTCTGCGAAGGATCCCCGCGCCTGGATCCGCGCGCACTGTAGCCGCACGAAATCCCGAGCGTCTCGTCGAGCCACGGCGCTATTAAGGCGCCGCGAACAACCGCCGCCATGTGCCGGGCTCCCGCAGGCTCGCGGGACCCTGCCCTTATCCGCGTCCCGCAGGGGTCGCACAAGCGGCAGGGGCGTAGCCACGTGGCAACGTCGGGCGGCTCGCAGCCGCGAGCCGTCCGGGAACCCAGCGCTTCGTGCCTGCCTGCTGGGCCGGCTCGGCTCATTTAGCGCACGGCTGTCTTCCCCGGCCCAAGACGGGCTTGGGCCGGCCTTTTGACCGGGGGAGTGGGGACCCTGGTCCCCAGTACACCGACACAGAGAATGCATCGATTTTTGTTTCTAATTTTTTCCCTTCATATCTGTTAACCATTCTCATTCCATGTTCTCTTGGATCATTCAGTGGTCGAATCATCTTTGTGCAGGACAGTTAGCACGTGAGCTTTTCTATTCAGCGGCGAAATTGCAAAGAGGTGGTCTTTGTGTCTATCTTTGCTGATGTACTAGAAACTGGAACGGAATCGTCTGCCGTTGTAATAGAGACGGCAGAAGATTTTGTTCCCTAGAAACTGTTGTGACAAAAAAAAAAAAATACCACATGGGCTCAAAAGGTTTTTTTTTTGGGGTAAGTTTGTCTGGTGAATTCTTTTTCTCCAAGTGCAATTTTACAGGCTGCAGTTTTAACCTAGCTGCTTTAGGTGATCCCAAATCGGTGATAAATTCTGCTCCGGATGATGCAGGAAGCCAGGAACGGAGAAGATGAACACGAGGGGGAGGAAATACGGACGGTGCCGCAGTTCATTCAAGAACAAAACTGAAAGGGAACCTCATGTCGCCTGTCGATTCAGAAAATAGAGGGCAGAACATAAACCAGCACCATCCTTCCATGTGAAGTTTCAGGTTGTATTTTTTTTTCTAATAGAGGGCAGAATATGAATAAAGAACACTATCATCATCTGCCTGTTCGGCTGGGCTGGAGGTGGCTGGGCTGGACGGCTGGGCTTGTGACCGTTACTCACATATTCACTGTAGCAACAGTGCAAACCAGCACCAGACCCAGCCAAAACCAAGCAACCGAACAGGCACATAACTTCAGGCCTTAGCACCGAGAAACGAAAATAAGGGCAGACTGAAGTTCAGATTTCAACTGACTGCTGAATCAAAATCCTATGGTTTGGTGTGCTGGTAAGTTTTTTTGAAGAGAAGTGTGCTGGTAAGTTTCACTGCGATAACCTCTGATTAATTGGTTCATTTACTGTACCACAATGCTGATTGTGATGGGTAACTGATGTTTAATTCTTGGAATACTGCCATCTGCCTTTCAATCCGATTCATAACTGTCCGACTTCAGACAGCAGCGTAATTGCAGTCACCCACGGTGCACGACGAAGTTCAGAATTTGAGGAACCATGTTGAGATGTGCCATGGTTCTCGATGATGATGAGTAATTGACAACTGTGTTGATTTGAGTTGACATGAGGTTTGGGTTGAAATGCGGGACTTTGAGGGTTGCATAAGCATATGCATGACTATGTTTATGGCTAACCGAAGTTGGTGCAGGTGTTGGGATGATTGGCGGAGAAGGAGAAACGTGTTTGCTTGTCTAATGATGTGTAGGTCAATGGAGTCAACTTGATGGTCAACGGCAGGAGGATCGGGAGGACCAAGCGAAGGGTCCCGACGGGCTGGGACCGAGGAGGCTTGGGTCCGGGCGATTGAGAGGCCGGGTGAGGTCAAGGGTGATCCACACCGTACACGTGGCGGACAAGAAGCACGGAGGGTTTCGCGGTTTGGCCTCAAACCGTGGAGGTGATGAAGACGGCGTGTCGACCAAGGTCAAGAGGCGAACGGGAGGCCGGTGCAAGTGAAGGGTCCCGACGGGCTGGGACCGAGGAGACTTGACGGCGAGGTTCGCGGGACGAGGTGACACACGTCGACATCGGGATGGTTTCCCGGTTTGGCCACAAAACCGGTGGTGATGGTTTCCCGGTTTTGCCTCAAAACCGGTGGTCGACGGTTTCCCGGTTTGGCCTCAAAACCGGTGGCGATGGTTTCCCGGTTGAGCCTCAAAACCGGTGGTGGGTGGTTTCCCGGTTTGTGCCTCAAAACCGGCGGTGGACGGTTTTCCGGTTTGGGCCTCAAAACCGGTGGCGAAAGTCACGCTTTGAGAAGCGTGCAAGGCGGTTTCCCGGTTTAGGCCTCAAAACCGGCGGCGACGGATGGAGGTGCATGTGGCACCATCGTGGAGGTGGCTTCGAGGTGAAGCTACGGTGTGAAGGCCCCGACGGCGTTCGGGTGGAGGAGAAAAAGTTGGACGGAAACGCCCTTATGTGTTGTATGGGTGTGTTGTAGTGTGAGGGGCATTTCCGGGATGTGGAAATGTCCAAGGAGATAAGGTGGGTGGCTGGTTGTGGCTGCCCCCTTGAGCCTTCCATTTGTGTGTGTGGGAGAGGGCTTGAGAGAGAGGAGAGAAGAGAGGGGAGAAGAGAGGAGATGGCTCTTTGATTGAGCTTTTTGTCATCTCTAGTTTGTGTGTGCTAGGGAGTGGCTTGACATCTACATCTTTGAGCAATACATAGCATCAATTCGTCCTCAAAGTGTTCTCCTCATCTTGAATCCCGAATTTCTTATTTTCCCCATTTTCGGAGCTATTTTCGGGTGATTTTCGATTCGCCTTTTGTGATGCGTTTTTGGGCGGATTTCTTAGGGGATCTTGGTGCTAGGATGTGCTAGAACAATCCTTGGTAGGTCCTTGACCGAATCCATGGCACGAGCACCTTCGATTTGATGATTTGGTGAAGCTTTCCTCTCAAGTTCATCCATACCCTAGGTTCTTGATAGGATTCAAAATCCGTGGAGATTTTGTAGGGTTTTTGGTGTGATTCTTGTTGGATGATGTTCTCCATCTCAAGACGAAGCTATGGTTCAAATTTCGTGATTTTTGGAGGTCGTTTGACCCGGTTTCGAGATTTTTCTTGAGCTTGCGCGCGTGCTGTCCTGACAGGGCCGGATTATCCGGCAAGTTGCCGGAGTATCCGGTGGCCGGAGTGTCCGACAAGTTTTCCGAGTGTCCGGTACTTTCCCAGGTCCGGAGTATCCGATAGTTGGCCGGATTATCCGGTGGGAGGTCTCTGTTTTGACTTTTTCAGATCATCTTTTTGAGTGTGTCTTTGCTTGATTTGCTTCCGCAAGTGTTTGTATCTCTTCCACAATCATTCCTAGGGTCAACACATCACGTTCCATGTGTGTGTGTGATCTTGGTGGTTGTTCTTGAGGTGGGTTGGGACATAGGCCAAGTTCTTGTGAAGAATTTTTATCGGCTCCCATTCACCCCCCCCTCTGGTCGCCTTCTCGGTCCTTCAATTGGTATCAGAGCCGGTTTGATCACTTGTTGGCTTTTACCGGCCTTGTGATCCATAGGCGACCTTTTGCACTTGCTTGTTCGTGCTTCGGCTATTTACTAACGCTAACCGGTGCTTAATTCATGGCGCCAAGTGCTCGCTCTCGTTTGTCTTTGTCCTCAGGTTTGGATAGGTGTGGAATTGCTATTGAGGATGGGACCAAGAAGAGTCGAGTAGTGGATGCTTGCAAGGGTGATCTTGAGGAGAATGAAGAGGCGGACCTCACGGAGGAAGAACTTAAAATGGTCGAGCTTTTCAAGCTTTCAAGACGCGATGAGATGTCTCATGAGGATCTCATCTCCGAGCTTTTCAAGATGAGCCAAGGTAACCTTGTCAATGGCATTGTGGGCTTATTCACTACGGTTCAAGCTTGTGATGCTAAAATTGCCAAACTCAAAAAGAAGTTGAAAACCTCGATGCCTAGTGATGAGAGCTTGTTGTCTAGACTTGATAATGTGAATGCTTTGTCTTCTTGCAAGTCTAGTACTTCCTTGCCTTGTGACGATTGTGTTGCCTTGATAAAAAAGAATGATGAGTTGAATGCTTCCATGGCTTGTTTGAAATCCGAAAATGATCAATTAATGCATGATTGTTTTTTATGTGAAAAGCAATTGGAAAGTGCTAGATTTGTTATCAACATGTTGAATGAGAATGCTTCTTTGCCATGCATGTCTTGCAAGTCTTTGAGTGATGAGATAGAGTTGTTGAAGTCAAATGCTTGTATGCCTTGTGCTTCTTGTGATGCTTTGCGCAAGAAGATTGATAAGTTAAAATCTTCACTCAAAAAGTTGAAAGTAAATGCCATTTTGGAATGTGGTTCTTATGCTTGGTATGCTGATAAGTTAGAGTCAATGAATTCTAGTTCTTGCACTTCTTGCACAAGCATGCTTGCTGAAATTAAAGAACTAAAATTAACACACTCCACTTGTCTAGAACAACTTGAACTTGCTAAGGCTACAATTTCCGAAATGAACTCTATGCCTTGTAGCACTTGTTCCTCTACCATGAATGATGATGCTTGTCTTACTTCTAATTGTAATCATGATGCTTTGCATGATATGCATATGAGTGATGCTTCTTCTATTTCTTGCACATCATGTCATGATTTGAAAAATGAGGTTGAGGCTTTGAAGCTTGTGCGCGATGATATGAGCGCTAAATTGATTGAGCACAATGATATGAGTGCTAGCCTTGAAAAGGAGAATGATCTCTTGCGTACCACATATGCCGAGTGCATTGAGAAGGAGATTCAAATCTTAAGAGATACTCCATGCGGTACTTGTGAGCGCCTCAAATCTCAAAATGAGGTTTTGCTCCAACTATGCAAGAGCTTAGATGCTAAGCTTCTCGATTCACGCAATTCTTCTCACTCCGATGTGCATGTTTCAAATATTTCTTCTTTGTCTTCGGAGTTGGGTTCTTCTCATGTTGAGCGTGAGTCTTTGGATGTTAGCTCGTGTGCTATTGCTGGTGATTCTTCTTTGGCTACTCATGCTATTGGCTCTTCCGGTCTTGCCCAAGGGACTTCAAATGGCAAAGGTGTTTCTTGCTCAAATGGTACATCAACCTTGAAAGAAAAGTACCATTGCACCTTTTGCAAGAAAGATGGGCATGTTATTGAGTTTTGCTTTCGCCGTGTCAAACACGAGCGTCGTGTGCGTGCAAAAGCTTTTAGGAACACACATCGCTCTTTCCATGGCATGTGTGGACCTAGTGTTGACTCCAAGTCAAGAGATGCTTCTAGTTCTTCATGCAAGTCTCAAAGGACTTCTCACTCGAGCAAGAATGGTGCTTGTACCTCTCAAACCGTCTCTCCCGATAGACCATTGTACCATTGCTCTTATTGTGAGAAGGATGGGCATCAAATTGACTTTTGCTTTAGGCGTGCCAAACATATGCGCCGGTCTCGTGCTTCTAACTCTTCGGGTATTCATAGCTTTTCCCATGGCATGAACACTCGAGAGCCTAGCATGAGGCATTGCTTTATTGATGGATTCTATGACTCTTTTTCTTGTGGGGTTGAACGTGCTCGTGGACATGCTTCTAATGCTCCTTTTGTTGGTCCACGACATGGTTCTCATGATGCTTACAATGGTTCTTCTCATGGTGTTCCCTTTAGAGGTTCTCGTCGTTTTTCTAGTGATTGCACTCGTTTTTCTTCTCGAGTTGCTATTTCGCGACATGCTTCTAAGGGTGATTCAAAGTCTTCAAATTTGAGCCAAAGTTTGCATCATGCTAACCCTCATGATAAATTGAGTACATCTATTGGTCATGTGTCCAAGTGTTGGATTCCCAAGTATTTTCTTACTAACCCTTCGGGATCCAAGACTCGGACATCTCTCTCTTCTCATGTGTAGGTTGAGGACGCGGGTTGGAGGACATGAGCTTGATTGATCTCGGTCTTTTGCTTGACGTGATTGAGACATGATGGTTCTTCATACCCTTGTACATGGCCTCCAAGAGGCATGCACTTCATTGTGGCGTCTTCACCTATTTGTGAGCTTTCCTATACACTCATACCTTCTACATTCATGTACATTTGCTTGTGGTATGGGATGCTTGTTCATATGCTCATTTGATCCTCTCGGCATGTATTGTTGGTGTATATCTTATAGCATGCTTTTGTTTCTCTCTTGCCCATTGGTTGCTTTTATTTGTGTATATCATGTTTCATGCTTTTGGTTCTCTCTCAATATCTTTTGCCTTTATTTGTGTACACCTTTGATTAGCATGTGCGTATATCTTGTTATATTCAACCATGCTATCTTTGTATATGTTCTTGGCTTTTGACCCTTGCTTTCATGCTTGTCATTTTCTCTTGTCCAAAATTTCGTATATATTTGACTAGCATGTTTCGATGTTGCTTTCTAACATACCATGCTAGCTTTGTGAGTTTTCTTGTAATTTAGATCACTTTTTTATGCTACCTTGTGTGATCCATGGTGTATCCTCTCTCATATTTTACCATGATTTGCAAATGCTTCTCTTATGTTTGCCCTCATGTGACGTGTGCTCTTTATGGTCTTATTTGCATATCTTCACTTTGATCGTGCTTGTAGTTTTTGTCACTTTTCTTGTATCTTGTGTGAACCATACTATATCTTTTCATGATTAGCTAGTGGTTCTCACATGCTTACCCTCCATGTAATATGTGCTCCTTTTTGTCTTATTTATATATCCTCTACTTTGACATATGATTACTTGATCCTCTCATGTTTTGTCATGATTTGCAAATTTGAGATATGCTCCTTATTGCTTTATTTGCACAACCCCTTTCTTTGAGTGTTTCATGTTTACCCCTTTTCAAGTGTCTCCTTGTCCTCTTTTCGAATGGTTCTAAAGTTGTTTTATCGAGGGGGAGATTGGCTTGAGTTGAGGGGGAGATTGGCTTGGTTTGAAAGGGAGTTGTTGCTTACATTGATATTTGGAGTTTGTCTTTTGCTTTGGACCATTGAGATGCTTTTCTTGTAAAATTTATATCTTAACTTTGCATTGCATCTCATCATGTAACATGTGCGTTGTAGATGATGAGCTTCAATTCTTATGCCTTCTTGTATTTATTATTGCTATGGTTGAGTTTGAGCTAAGTTGTGTGATTGCTAGTAGCAACCTTCAAACTTAGGCTTTTATAGATGGCTTGGCATAGTGGCATTTTGAGCAAGCTAGCTAAACTTAAAGATGAAAATTGGCTTTTGTGAGTCTTATGATCTATGCATGCCAATGTTTGCTCACCACTTGTATACTTGCTTTTATCCTTGTCAAGACTTGTGTTAAGGCTAGTTTTGAAAATGTCTTGGCTTTGGCAACTTGTTGTTTGGAGGATGCACTTTGGCAAATGTTTAGCTCATGATGGGACTTTGGGGGAACGAATGTTCCTTTTGCCAAAAGGCATGCTCTTTTGCTCTTGTGCTTAATTTTCTAAAATCAATTTGATCTTTTGTGCTTAATGCTATAAATCCAATACGGTGCCTTGATGCCTCAGGGTGTTTGCCGTAACCAGTCGTGCGACCCTCTGTATGGATAAGAGGTTACTTGAGGATAAAATCCAATACGGTGCCTTGATGCCTCGGGGTGTTTGCCGTACCCAGTCGTGCGACCCTCCGCATGGATAGAGGTTACTTGAGGATAAACATAACATGAGTAATTGCTTTTGTTCCTAAATCTTATATCTCACTTGTTGATTACTCACTTGATCAAATTGAGTCTTTGTTGCATTTGTGAGCGTTTGTCAAAGCACATCTTTCCGAATGCTTGTTGCTTGAGTTGAGATTGACACTTGCTAGTTTTCTTGGATTCACTTAATGCTTGTTTTGCCTTGGCTAGCGGCAATTATACACGTGGTGGCAGCTTTTATCATGATGTAGCAAGTTTGAATCTATCTTGCTCAATTCAATCTTCTTGCTTAGCTTGTCTAGCTCTTTGTTTTTGTGCTATGCTCTCTATTATGGCCTTTGTGCGATTGTGAGCTCATGCTTTTACACTTCAAGGCTTTGTGCTTGTTTCATCGCAATGATAAATGCTTGTTGACATAATTGTTGAAGCTCTATAAGTTTGCATCCTCATAAATTGCATTTTGTCTCTCTTTTATGTCTTGATGAGTTCATTGCCAAAGGGGGAGAGATTTCAAAGGAGTGATGCACAATTTGTGAAAATGTGAATGAATTTAGCTTATGCTTCGCATGAGAGGTAATCATAACTTAAGGGGGAGCAATCATAACTTGAGGGGGAGCATTCCATGTTTTTGAGATTTTCTTTAGTCTCTTATGTTCTTTGCGATGAAATGGTCATGATGAACAATTACTCTAGTTTATGGACCATGAGCCGCTCTCTTGCCAATTCTTGATGTTTGCGATTCTTTTATGCTAAGTGGCCACTTTCGATTCTTTATTGGTTTACGACCATCTTAGTTGTGCTTTATTGGACTCGCATTTTCAATTCCAAATTTATGTGCATTTGGTGTTGTCAATATACTCATCAAGGGGGAGATTGTGAAGCCATGTTGACATGTGCCATGGCTTGGTTTGTGATGAGTAATTGACATTGTATACTTCTTTGTTGAGCTTGGTTGAAAATGCATTTTAAGGATCGAGAAAGCAAACCCCCGGACTATCCGATAGGTTACCGGACCATCCGGTACCGAAATATCCGACGTTGTACCGGACCATCCGGTCAATTCGAATTGCTTGAAAGATAGCACTATTTGAGGGGGAGCTTTACATCAAGTGATTACGTTCTGACTTTTTCTTGAGTCTTTTGGGATCTTTGCGTGTATGAGCCGCTTTCTTTGCTAACTCTTGGCTTGTGTGATCCTTTGCTACTAGATGGTCGTTTTCTACCTTTTACCTTGGTTTTGGACCATTTAGTTAGCTTCTTTGGTTTTGCATTTCAAGTTCAGATTCATGTGCTTGGTGTTGTTGTCAATGTACTCATCAAGGGGGAGATTGAGGAACCATGTTGAGATGTGCCATGGTTCTCGATGATGATGAGTAATTGACAACTGTGTTGATTTGAGTTGACATGAGGTTTGGGTTGAAATGCGGGACTTTGAGGGTTGCATAAGCATATGCATGATTATGTTTATGGCTAACCGAAGTTGGTGCAGGTGTTGGGATGATTGGCGGAGAAGGAGAAACGTGTTTGCTTGTCTAATGATGTGTAGGTCAATGGAGTCAACTTGATGGTCAACGGCAGGAGGATCGGGAGGACCAAGCGAAGGGTCCCGACGGGCTGGGACTGAGGAGGCTTGGGTCCGGGCGATCGAGAGGCCGGGTGAGGTCAAGGGTGATCCACACCGTACACGTGGCGGACAAGAAGCACGGAGGGTTTCGCGGTTTGGCCTCAAAACCGTGGAGGTGATGAAGACGGCGTGTCGACCAAGGTCAAGAGGCGAACGGGAGGCCGGTGCAAGTGAAGGGTCCCGACGGGCTGGGACCGAGGAGACTTGACGGCGAGGTTCGCGGGACGAGGTGACACACGTCGACATCGGGATGGTTTCCCGGTTTGGCCACAAAACCGGTGGTGATGGTTTCCCGGTTTTGCCTCAAAACCGGTGGTCGACGGTTTCCCGGTTTGGCCTCAAAACCGGTGGCGATGGTTTCCCGGTTGAGCCTCAAAACCGGTGGTGGGTGGTTTTCCGGTTTGTGCCTCAAAACCGGCGGTGGACGGTTTTCCGGTTTGGGCCTCAAAACCGGTGGCGAAAGTCACGCTTTGAGAAGCGTGCAAGGCGGTTTCCCGGTTTAGGCCTCAAAACCGGCGGCGACGGATGGAGGTGCATGTGGCACCATCGTGGAGGTGGCTTCGAGGTGAAGCTACGGTGTGAAGGCCCCGACGGCGTTCGGGTGGAGGAGAAAAAGTTGGACGGAAACGCCCTTATGTGTTGTATGGGTGTGTTGTAGTGTGAGGGGCATTTTCGGGATGTGGAAATGTCCAAGGAGATAAGGTGGGTGGCTGGTTGTGGCTGCCCCCTTGAGCCTTCCATTTGTGTGTGTGGGAGAGGGCTTGAGAGAGAGGAGAGAAGAGAGGGGAGAAGAGAGGAGATGGCTCTTTGATTGAGCTTTTTGTCATCCTTAGTTTGTGTGTGCTAGGGAGTGGCTTGACATCTACATCTTTGAGCAATACATAGCATCAATTCGTCCTCAAAGTGTTCTCCTCATCTTGAATCCCGAATTTCTTATTTTCCCCATTTTCGGAGCTATTTTCGGGTGATTTTCGATTCGCCTTTTGTGATGCGTTTTTGGGCGGATTTCTTAGGGGATCTTGGTGCTAGGATGTGCTAGAACAATCCTTGGTAGGTCCTTGACCGAATCCATGGCACGAGCACCTTCGATTTGATGATTTGGTGAAGTTTTCCTCTCAAGTTCATCCATACCCTAGGTTCTTGATAGGATTCAAAATCCGTGAAGATTTTGTGGGGTTTTTGGTGTGATTCTTGTTGGATGATGTTCTCCATCACAAGACAAAGCTATGGTTCAAATTTCGTGATTTTTGGAGGTCGTTTGACCCGGTTTCGAGATTTTTCTTGAGCTTGCGCGCGTGCTGTCCTGACAGGGCCGGATTATCCGGCAAGTTGCCGGAGTATCCGGTGGCCGGAGTGTCCGACAAGTTTTCCGAGTGTCCGGTACTTTCCCAGGTCCGGAGTATCCGATAGTTGGCCGGATTATCCGGTGGGAGGTCTCTGTTTTGACTTTTTCAGATCATCTTTTTGAGTGTGTCTTTGCTTGATTTGCTTCCGCAAGTGTTTGTATCTCTTCCACAATCATTCCTAGGGTCAACACATCACGTTCCATGTGTGTGTGTGATCTTGATGGTTGTTCTTGAGGTGGGTTGGGACATAGGCCAAGTTCTTGTGAAGAATTTTTATCGGCTCCCATTCACCCCCCCTCTGGTCGCCTTCTCGGTCCTTCAGAATTGCGGGCGAGGATACACATGCACAAGGCTACAATTCCAGGTGTTAGGCCGAGGGCACACAGCTTTGCAAATCGGAAAAGAAGCTGGCAGCAAATCTGGCATTGCCGCACGGTATCTTCGCACCTTGGATGGCTTCAGGGCAAGCCGCCTTCCAGCAGAAAAGTTCAGAGCTTCCTTGGTTTTGTCCGGATGAAAGAGGCTCCTGTCCACAGGCTGCCTCCCAAGAGCTGTCGCCCCCAGGATCAACAATCCTAGGTGCATCCCACAACGGCAGAGTACGCACAAATTTGTCCGACGAAAACAGCCACACATAAGAAATGGCACCCAGAGTATTCTACCGAAATCACCCAGAATATTCATCCTTGTCCACAGAGTGCGCACATCACATGGACCTCGTGCTTCAGATGCAGAAGAACACACATGCCAGCCAAACGATGAGTCTGCCATTCTTTGCCTGTAATTCCAAAGATAGGGCATTTGTACTTGTACCATGAAAGTGAACGAACCACACAAGGACAACGGACACCTCAAATTCCTGAACATCCCCTGAATCCTGGAGGATCTGAGGCAACTTTTGATCAATTTGTAAAGATGTATACACAGCAGCGTCCTTGGCCAGATACACATAACCCCACACCTTTAACAACTCAGTTGGGATTGTTCGTTTGGACTTTCTCTGCTGCAAGAATTAGTTCATATTTACAAGACATTGTACAACAACAGGTTAACGTAGCCACAATGACCGTCAGCTTCTCGGGGTGGTGGCGAGGGCGAAACCGCCCCGCTCATACATGCGCTGGATCTCTTCTCTGTACTCAGTCAGCGACTCGTGCGGGAGGGCGGGCGTCAGCTCCACCACATCACCCATGGAGAGCTTTCGGTTCGGATCGTTTATTGGCTTGTGGTTGACTTTTGGTCGCAGCTCCTCTTTCAGTGGGAAGCTGTAAGGGCTCCATCTAGGACTATTGGCCCCAACTCGCTCCATTAGATCAGACACAGTCGAGTTCGCCGGGAGCTCTTGCACAGACATCTGAGACACAAATGAAATTTGTCAGACAAACAAAACAGAGAGAATTCTGTTATTGCAGAACTACGCTGTTTTGAGAAACGTAAGTAGGAATGAAAAATCAAAAGGTGTGGATTACCTTATCATGTTCAAGCATGATTACAAATATTGGGCCTTCATGGTTGCACTGCCGGCTGTAAGAATAAGGGCAATCCTCCGAGTGCACGGGAAATGGACATGGTGGCCTAATGCCAACAGAGTTGCCTAAAGCTGAGGGCCGCTCTTTGCTCAGTGCCTCACATTGCCAATTCAGCACCCACCTCGCCCATTCCACCATCTGGAGAACAAAGGTGTGCCTGCAGCCACCTTCTTTGTATCTCCAATGTGCAGCAAATCCATATTCTGCCTGTAGATGCATTTCCTTCGTTCGGATCTGGATTTCAAATGGATGTACATCCTCACACATGATGACAGTGTGAAGTGATCGATAACTGCAAGTAGCAAATAAGCAATTATTCAGTATGGTACTTTAAGAAAAAACATAAAAAAGATCGATCAACTTTTGTTTTGCATACCCATTCAGTTTGGGGTGCAATATATAGTCTTTAAATCTTCCAGTAACTCGAGGCCACAGTTTGTGGACAATATCGAGTGCTCGATAACAATCTTGCTCTGTCTCAACCACAAGACGCAGGCCATGGATGTCATGAACGTCATGCATTGATAGATTTTTCCTGTAAAATCACGAGCAAGGTTAAGAGTGGGTGATGGAATACCACCTATAACATTTAATTGAACTAATGTAAAAAAAAACATACTTTATCATCTTGGAGTATATACTGTACAGACTCTTATGCCTCCCGGAAAGACTATGATATGAAATACCTTCATCTCTGAGACCTTTATCTAGTTGATCTAAAGTAGATGTGAGCATTGCTTCATCGAAAGACATAGCAAGTTTAGAGGAAAGCTCCTTGTGCTCCTCTGGGTTCAAATGTTTGAAGCAAATATTTTCCAGCTGGTCTTTCCAGGTAGCAATTCCTAATCGGTTAGCCAATGGCACAAATATTTCCATTGTCTCTTTAGCAAACCTTTGTTGTTTAACCAAAGGCAAAGCTTCTATAGTCTTCATATTGTGTAGACGATCTGCTAGCTTTATTAGAACAGCTCGTGCATCAGCCATTGCAAGGAACATTGTATGCAGACGATCTGCTTCAACAGTCCTACTTGCAGTATTGTTGTCCCGAGCAAGTTTGCTCAAATGGCTTAACTTTGAAACCTGAACAAACAAATATTAACTTATGAGGTTTGCGATAGCAACACGGCTTTTGAGGCTGTGCGAAAGACGTAACAAATGTTGAGTATACATCAAACAGGTGGTACCTCCTGTTCTTGATAAGAGTTCAGAAAGCATGCCTAGTTTGTGATATTATAATAAATAATATTGTATTAACAGAACAGGTTTAATGAATGGACTAGTTCAACTTGGTGACTAAGAAACTTCGTCATAAATCAACTCTTACGACTATAACAAACCAATTGGTAGCTCAGCATAGAAGCTTCCACGGTCAAGATAGTGTACGTTGGCTCATTTAGGACTTTGTTTACTTAGTTGGAAAGCTATCCTCGTAGTAAAGCAAATAAAAGCACATGATCCATTGACTTTAAAACTCAGCCAGGATAATCTAGATAATTTGAATAGTTAGCAGCTGAACAGGTCAGAATCTTCAGTAAACTACAGGGGAAGCTACCTCAATCCCTCAAATCAAAAAAGAATGATCAAGATGCAGTAAACAAACACATACCCCTTCAACAAGATCGGCCACACCAGCGCCAAACATTTGGAAGATATCATCGTAGTCCATGAATGAATCATCAATTGTGTCGTGAAGGAGGCCGGCGGACACCACAGTTGCATTTGCACCTATCTTGGCTAGAAGCACAGCAGTCTCCACACAATGCTGCAAGTACGGATCACCACTCGCCCGATTCTGATCACACAACCAAACCACAAATCCAACAGAGATTTAACAACAGCGCCAGTTTGTCCACAGAACGAATCAAGAAATAAAGATTTAGACTCATGGAGCAAATCCTTGGGGACTGAACTTTTATTACCTGTCCGCGGTGTGCTCGCTCGGCCTCGAAGAAGGCCTTGACGACAAGCTCGTCATGGAAGATGCGGTGGCGAGCCTGGGCGCCGGCGAGGAGTTCACGAGCGTACGGCTCGCAGGACGGCTCCGCCTCGGAGAGGTTCTCGTCGAGCTCGAAGGCCAGCTCAGCAGCGTCGACACCAGCAGCCGCGGCGATGCCCAGCGGCAGGTTGGTGACCGGCGCGTAGTCAATGCAGGAGCCGAGCGCGTTCCGCACGATGCTGGAGAAGAGCCGCTCGCGCTCGCGGCCGGCGAGCCAAGAGACGGACGGGCTCCTGGACGCCGGCGAGGAGGCCGGGCTGTGGAACAGCGGCGCCGGGCTGCGGTGGAAGTGGTCCCGCAGCTTGAACGGCGACGACGACGGCGGCTGGGGGCAGGAGTACCCGCCGCCGCCGCCGGCGGCAGAAGCGACGACCGGCTCGTCGGATCTGTCGTGCCAGAGCGCGCCGAGCTCGTCGTGCGACGTGGCGCGCGGGGCCGCGGACGGGGACGCGAAGAGGCAGGACAGGCCGCCGGCGTGGCGGAGGGAGCTGCCCGGCGACGGGGACGCCGCGGTCGCGCACGGCGACGAGCCGCGGGAGCTCGGCTCGAGCTCCGGCGGCGCGTAGACGGCGCCCGGCGGGCTGGTGTACACGGCAATCGCCGGCACGGACATGGTCGCCGGAACCCGAGCCGCCTCTCCGCCACCAACAAATCAAGCTGCTCCAACCAGCGATTCCGATCGGTGTTCAGCCAAATCCGTCGCCACCACCGACGAAGCGAAACTCAAGCTTCTGTCCTAAATCCGACGAGCTCGCAGCTTAAGGGGGCAAGAACCGAACCAAGCAACCCTTCAGCTCGGACGAAGCCGCCAAGCGGGGCAGGGCAATCAAGGGCGACAAGCACGAATTCGGCGTCAAAACTTTGCCTCGGCGAGATTAACCCGGCCGAATCCACGGGATTAAGAAGATGAGGCCGAGCACAAGGGGGGCTGCTGGCGTCCGGGCCTTCTCACCTCCTGCCTGCGCGTGTTTTTTATGGGTTGCTTCCGTTGCGTGTGGTTTGTGAGGTGTGGATTTGGGGTGCGTGAGCGGAAGAATCTGGGGCCGGGGGCGCCCACGCCAACTATAGCCGCGGGCAAATCAATGACGAGACTGCCCCCGCCAGCACAAGAATCTTGCCGGAATTCAGCGTAAAATCAATGACGAGACTGGCCCCCCGCCAGCCCAAGAATCTAGCCGGAATTCAGCGTATTTTACCTCCTCATCCAGTTCGGACTCCTTTCTCGGACTTTTTGTTTTTCCGGATAAGACCTGCCGCTTCGTAGCGCGACAGGGTAATCTAATCCGCGCAGCTGCTTATTCGGTGCTGACAAGACCGATCCGTTATCATCATTCAACTCACGATTAACACTAGGGTGTATTTCGTGGTGATCATGATCACACAGAGATGGTGTCAATGTCAAATGCTTTACAGCTACATCTGCCGAAGAGGTGTGTTGTTGGATAATGTGGTTAGTTTTTTTAATTTTATTTTTTGCGATGAATACGGTAGATTGCTCGAGAAACAGCACGGCATGATGAGCTGGCACGGCAGCAGTTTGAGGAAGAAACAGAGAAGGGCAATGCAGGGACTGCAGGCGCAAGAGGACGACGACGGAGTGGCGGCCAAATCGGGCGGGTACAAAAAGTTGACCGTCGGTTTAGGAACGTGTCCGGGGATCTCGCCGGCTCTCGCCCCCGCTCGAGCTCGCCCGCGCCGGATGCGAGCGCGCGCATGCGCCGGGACGCGCGTCTCCCCCAACGATCCGGGAGCCGGCCGCTCCGCCCGCCGCCACGTCGCGCGTGACATGGCGGCCGCGCGTTGCGTGGCACGTCGCTCGATCAGTCGCTCGGCCTGGCGTACGCGTCGGTGCGGGCAGGGCCATACAGATAGGGTGCGATTGGTTCCCTTCCCAACGAGGCTGGCTCGGTTCTGGGGAGCCTGGCCAGCGTTGGCCTGGAGCGCACGAGCCAGGCTGAGGAGAAACGAAATTCATCTGCGTTTCCCGTGAGCCAGGCCGAGCCTTGCTTTTTGCATCAGGCGAGTCAGGGCCAGCAGCAGCAGCAGGCAACCAATCAATATGCGGTTGCACCACATAGGCCTGGCCAGCGTAGATTCGTAGAACCAATCAATCGGAAGCTGTATGCGGTGAGCCTGGCCGGACCTCCTACACCCAACCAATCACGCCATACAGATCGTTGTCAGAGATGATGTTGGCGTTAATCATAGAGCTGCATCAATGCTGAAACAAGCGGCTGAAAAGTGTGGGCTCATTAATAAGTCGCCGGGTTAGGCTCTTCGCACTCATGTTTCTCTATATCTTTCTTCTAAAAAAATATTCTGTCCTAGTCATTGAGATTCCTTTCTTTATATCAATTTTCTCTACATCCATCATTCCTCTATATCCATCCTCTATATCAACTATCTAATATTTTATTCAACCATCTCTAACTACCGTCAGTGGGGCTCACTTGTAATTTTATCTAAATATATTCATGTGAGATCTTGTTTTGAAGGATTTATTGAAACGAATTTAATGGTGTAATCGAAATTTAATTTGGGTTTTTGGTTTGTAAGTTATAATATTTTTTAGTTCGTTGAACTAGTAGGACCCGCCACTTTTCTCTCTCTCCTGCTCTCGGCCAGGGTTCTGAAAACCGTACGGACGCCGGTTTTAAATCTCGAAAAAACCGGTCCGGTAAACCGGAGAAACCGGACGGTTTTCGAATTTACTACAGTAACTAGGTTCGGTTTTGTTGCAAAACCGGCCGGTTTTGCCTACCGGAGCGGACCGGTTTTACCGGTTACCGCCCGGTTTTCGCGGTACCGCTCGGGATTGAGAACCCTGCTCTCGGCTGCCAACGCGGACGCGCGGAGCTGCTTCCGCCTGTGGGCCCGCACCGGTAGCGGAAGTCCCAAAAACCGCCAGATTTAGTTGCCGAGCCTTCTCGTCGCTGCTTCCCAAACAGGCAGTCACTTTCGGTGGTGAATTCACAGCAGAAGGCTTTTTGAGGTAATTTGCCGTGCCTCCGCGCGGCTATCTGGACGGCACAGACAGCGCCTGCTGTGCGCATAGGGATGCGGACCAGTGCCATGCGAGATGGTCATTCTTCCTCATACGGTGCAGTGCAAAATACCTGGAGCATACGGGCCCGCATGGGACAGATGGCATGAAGGCACGCGATTTCTCGCAGTTGTTCTAGAGACATCTGTTCTCTTCCTTTTACTCATCCATTCGAAGAGAGAGAACAACAACCTGTTGGCTCGGTTCCCGTGGATTCACTCAATCTACTCCCTCCGTCTCAAAATAGTTGTCACTGGTCATCATGTTTGACTCTTCGTCTTATTCAAAAAAATTATTTAAATATAAAAACAAATATGTCATGATTAAAATATATTCAATGATAAAACAAATTGTAAAAAAATAAATGAAATTTGCGCAAAAAATTTAAATAAGACGAGCAGTCAAAAAAGTCAATAGCGACATCTATTTTGGGACAGAGGGAGTACCTTAGCTGTGGCCAGGAATACACAACCGACTATAATGGGAAAGAAAAATATGAGAACATGTTTACATGTTTTTTTAAAGAACTGTGGATGTGATGTGCATTCACCATTGTTTGTTCATACTCCTTCCATTCTAATATATAAGTATTTGTGGCATTCAAATATTTTTTTCATAATGTAAGCATTCTTATAAATAAGATAAAATATGGTGAGTTAGTGGGCAGGTAAATATTAGGTGAGTAGTTAAAATGAGAGGTATATATGGCTTTTCTCTATTTGACTAATGTTGTATTGTAATTCTAAAAATGCTTACATTGTAGAATGAAAGGAGAACGTGAGAAAGTACCATGCACTCTAAGTGAGAAAGTACAAGTGCTCCAAGGGGTTTAGGCGCCCCGTGCTCCCGGTTAAAAACGCAATTTGTATGAAAAGTCGTAACAAAAAAATATGGAAGGATATTGCATGTTTTCATCTATATTTTGCAAAATTTAAGCTACAACACTAAAAGAAAATCAACCTGAACAATTTCGGGTTGTTGCACTGTTCATTTCAAACCCACATGCCGATACTATTTAAATGTTGATTTTTATTTTTAATTGCACCTATACACGTTTACTCAGTAGACGACCACATTCACCATCCATCCATATATTTTTCGGAATTTTTCATGCAACTTTTGATGTGCATCTTAGTGCTCTCTAGTCTAAGTTACCACTAAACATACGTCATTAAAATAGTTGCACGAAAGCGTCATATTATAAACTTCACGAATCGGTAGAAAATTCACTTTCATTTAAAATTGCTTGTTCGAGTTCCATGTACATGTAAACATCCACATTTTTATGATGTTATATATATATAAGACTTAAACGTAGGCGCATTAGAGAAGTTAAATTATGTTAGTAAAATAATTTACACCCGCACACTGCTTATCGTTAGGCGCCGGCTGGACTAATTTGAACCAAGAAGCTTCACGAATCGGTAGAAAAATCAAAGGTCGGGTTGCACTAGTGTTACAACTGTTCCACCCAGCAGTGGCCACATTAACTGCACCATCCCGTCCGGTTTGCGCATGTCACAGTACCATTTGGAAATACTCCTGGCCTATACACCTGGCCCACTGCCTCCGCACGATTTTTAGCGAGACCTGCACCGTCCAGATTCCGGCGGCATGCGAGTAGTTTTAACTGCCACTACCTGGTGGCGTCCCTGAGAAGCAGCCCCTGCTGCAAAGTATGGTCGGTGCATGGATACAAGTGCGACAGGATAGTATATTTGAGAAGGATACTGGTTCGTTACTTATCGTAAAGTGTCAAGGCTAATAGCGTTAAGCAGGTAACTGTACTTTAGCGCTTTGCAAGTCAATAGTTCAGAGTTTGACTCACTCTGCTTAATGGAGCACTTGCAGAGTTCTTTTTGCACCAAAAATTTCAGTTTTGTATGGGCCATCACGACTGTTCAGCACCTGGTTTTTCAGGTGTACCGAATCCGCCCTCCGTTTCTTCATCAATAGAAAAACAGAGGGCGTCCTTTGGAATAACATAGTAATACATTTAGTACCATCCTATCATTTCTTTGACACTTTACCAGATAAGCGAACCAAAAGCTAAATGCGATAATCAAAGTAACAGGCCCCAGATATGCATATAATAAGGAGGACCTCATGGATCAGCCAAGCAATTTCTGACAGAGTTACCAGAGAACTGGACGCTACAACCAGCATGCAGTCACCTAAGAAACAAGTTTTATTCAAGGCTTGCTTTGGTAATTACTGTCAACACACACAGCTAACACACAATAAGCAAATACAACGCGTTACGCAACAAAAGAGGCCTATAGTAGTTACAACAAAGTACATTTCCGAGTGAATCTACAGCTTGGTGTTTCCTATCAGCAGCATCAATACTCTGCAGTATATGCTAATTCTAATCACCGTATATAACTCTGCAGTATAGACTAATTCAACAATTGGCTCTTCGTCAAATCAACTACAGACTATAACTGGGCTGCAAGGATCTCATTCCACGTATCTGGTACACCAGGAAGGCACCAGTGCAAGCAATCTTGAACCCCTTGTGTAGCTTTAATACTGTACCGTGATATATGCCCTTCATCCCTAAGTTGCGACAGAGCTGTTACATCCAATAGCTTGATCCTGGTTCCCATCACCACACCCTCAGCATCAGCGTCTTGGGAACGGTTCAGGTGAATGCCACTTCCCTTGGCCAAAGGATTTGTATTGTCACAGCGGCCACCAGTGTTCCAATCCCCATTGAAAAAGTGCCGAGGCGATATTGATCTATAGAACACCTTGAGCTGGGGGTGCTGAGGAAGTTGGGCATCCAACCACTTGATGACACTGTGGATGGTGAAATTTTTGGCCTTCCAGATGACAGCGATGTTCTTGTTGTTGTTTGGTGCCCCACCAAGATACATCTCCCACTTATTTGCCCTTAGCTTCCCTCGGTTCCAGTGGTGGCCGGTGTTCAGAACTAGAACGTGGAACCTGTGAAGGTTATTCTTCAGAAAAGCAGGTGGACGATCAAGGTGCATAGCATAACTTGTTCTTGGATCTGAGGGGTTCAGAGGCTCCAAATCACAAAGTGTTGATGACCAGTGGTACAAAATAGTTGTATTAGTCTTCGGAAATCGATAGGCCCATCCATCTGGTCTTTTTGCTCCGCGTGCTAACACAAATCCATATTCCACGCCAACATCCTGTACATCTGGCATGTGCTTTCCACCAGTTACCATACACATCATTGATTGAAACATCTGCCTCCCTAAAGAATCACCCACATAGGCTATGGTTTTATCCTGCATTCTGATATATGTACAAATTAGTGTTTGCCTATTGACTCAAAAGATACATATTATCAGGCCAAAGAGTGCATGCAGTTTATGCCATCTCCAAATTAATCATTGGACTGGCTATGACCAAGTACCTCTTCAAGAACTCAGAGGCCTCAAACTCTGGCATCTCACAAGCTTCAGGCTGCCATCTAAATTTCTCATATGCAAAGTCTGTGCGCTGGGTTAATCTGCAGGACCAACTCTCTGAAAGCCATTGTTTACAGCCAAAACCAGAGTAGAGTGGTCTGCGGTTGTCAGAAATCCACTTCCCATTCCTGTAGTCACATTCTGTAAGATAGATGCAGCAAAAATCAGAGAGAAATCGAGTTCCAGGTAACCTGGGTGCAGTTAGAGCTGAAACAAACTTCCAGGCTAGTGTACATAAATAATATGAGGAACAAGAGAATGCAGAAAACAAGCATACTTGCATGCTCAATTGCTCATAGAAGAAATAAATTCACTGTTTCTCATCAATAACTACCTTTTTTATCCGAAGGCAGCATTTCATTGTCATCTGCAACGTCAACGGAAGAGCCTATCATAGACAATGGTGGCGGTGCACCAGTAACTTGATTTTCTACTTTAACTCCTGGTTGAGGCAATGGCTCTTCACTTGGAAAGTCTTCTTCTGAGGATGTATGCTGATCTACAAACTTTGAGTTAGCTACATAAGTTACGAAGAGAATTAGAATAGAGATAGGAGCAGTACAAAAAAATATAATAAGAGAAATAGTTATGTATGCTCAAGATAACCTGGATGAGTCAAAACCAATGAATCTGGTTGGAGAGTTTCAGTGTCGTAATATGAGCCCTTCTCCCATTTCCAAAGAAGAAACACCACCAAGAAAGCAAGAATGACAAGCTTAAGTTGCTTGCATCGCAGGCCGTTTATACTTCCAAGCCTCATCCTGTATTGATGTTATGCGACGAAAAGTCAATGTGTGCTTCGGAACCATCCATCAATAGAACTAAGTCAGATAAGTTTATGAGAAATGCTACCAACTAGTAAACATTCACCACTTTCCAAAATGAAATGTGAACAGCGAGCTATGCAAGAATTAAGGCCATGCACTTCCCGTTCAACAAGTTACTAATTTAACATATGCTAAAAATGCAGAAGGATCAAGTCTGCTCCTGCCAGTTACCAAGCACAAAAACATTTTCTGAACCATTCCACATATTTTTCAGGAAAGTCTATGTTATGTGAGTGTGACCTTTCTGTTGGACGACCCTTTGCACCACAGTTATGCTTACAAAGCTAATCAATTCACTTTCAGTTTCATGAGGGCGCTTTGTGCTTTACTAGCACGCAAAAATTCGACCAAAAGCATAAATCCGATTTGTCAAAGTTTACACGCTTAAGAATCCAAGGTGCTCCAGATTCCAGAATAACGGAATGAAGTTGATCCAATTTATCAAGGTAACAATTCAGACCATGCGCGCATGTCAAATCAAACTTGCGCACGGATTGGCGCAGATTGCAGCTCCCGGCCGATGACCTCGCCGCCCCTCGTTGCTCATAACGAGGTCTCCACAGGACAGACGCCCAGACGGATTTCGGGAATCGCTTCGCCGTGGAGCCGGGAGCGGCAATCGCGAGACTGAGGAAGGTAAGGTGAGCGGCGACGAGGCCTCATAGATTTTTCTTTCTTTTTTTTATTCTTCTTCAGCAGATAAAGAAACGGCGAGGGACGACGAATCTGGAGGCGGCGACCCTCCGTACGGCCGTACCTCTGGCACAACGGCAGGGGTCTCCTCTCGCGAGAGAGAACGACGAGGAGAACCAGCAGCCACGCGGCGGAATCCTCGCCTGCTTCGCCACGAGGCGTTCTTCTTCTCCGCGTCCGTCGCCAGGGAAGGGAGAGGACGGGTGGTACCAAATCAGAGACCCAAACCAGTGAATGGGTATGTGTTCGGCTGGAAGGGCACCATCCAAAATTACCTATCTCCGAGGGCGCGAGAGGCCGCCGAGGTCGGGCGCTCGCGCGGGGACGCGGGCCGTAGGTCGCCCGCGCGGGGAGGGGAGGGCGGCCTCCTCCGCCTCCGTCCCCTTCTCGGTGTGGTGCGCGGCGAAGTCGACGGAGCAGGGGACGGCGACGGACGCAAGGTGGAGCAGCGAGGGGCCGGAGCTGCAGATGCGGTGGCGGCGGGAGGAGGAGCTCGTGCCGCGGAGGGAACAGGGAAGTGGAGGCGGATGGGGGAGGGGCGGGAGAGGAGGCACCGCCTGGCGGCGGCCGGGAGCGGGAGAAGGAGGAGGAGAGGGCGAGTCGCGACCGGGAGCGGGAGAAGAAGAAGGAGAGGAAAGGAGAGGAGTAGCGGGAGCCACTGCGCGCGTTGGGGGTGGGCGGCGGCGACGGCGGCGGAGATCTCGCGGAGAAGAAGGGCGCAGTGCAGTAGAACAAGAATAGGGAGTGGATGAAAATGATCCATTTGTGCGTCGTCGCTGTGGACTGCGCCTAAAATGGGTCTGCTTTTGCATCATCGGTTGGAGGCTGTTTTCCACGTATTTAAGACCTAGTTTTGATATAGATCTCCTATTAGGTCTTCGGTTGGAGTCAGTCTGAGGTCACTGGTGCGGAGTGAGACAGTAACAGTAAATTTTAATTACCACGTTAGGTAAATGAACCAAGTTAAATGCGCTGTGTGGCTCACCGCTATTCTCTCGAGCCTCAGGCACTTTATCTGCTTCATTAATTACGTGTTCGTGGATTAAGGAATTTTTTACAATTGGTTTAGAGGGTGTTCGTTTCTCTAGACCTAATTTTAGGCGTGCTAGAATCTTGTCATTTAGGGGTGTTAAATAAAGGTTAATTAAAAAACTAACTGTAGAACCTTGTACTAATTTACGAGACGAATCTAACGAGGGTAATTAAGCCGTGATTAGACGATGGTTACTGTAGCATCACTGTAGCGATACATAGATTAATTAGGCTCATTAGAACTCGCAAATTAGCGTACATCTGTAAAAAGATTTTATAATTAAACTTATTTAAAACGCCTAAATAACAAGAATAGTTTTGATGTGACCTTTAGTCCTAAAGAAACGAACAGACCCTTAGTTATAGAAAACATCCTGTTGCAATAGTAAAGAAAAATGCCTGGTCCAATTATACCTAACACAAGGGTTGTGATCGGGCATGGCCTGTTTCGAGCAAAGCCCATATGGCTAATAGCACATTTGTTAAAGCAGGCATGCGAAAGACACTATGGGCTTGTGTTGAAGCTAAAGTTGCCTCTAAACTCGTAAAAAAACATTCAGTAAACTAGTAAAGCTTGAGGAGCTAAAAAAAAGTAAAGCTTGAATATTCATGAAAATAAAGAGCTTGAGAAATTCATGTTAAGGAAAAAGGTATTCCTATACATGCTTGTTCACTGCTTGGCCCGAATTTTGAATATGTGGGATGAAATATGGTAGTCACTCCTCCTCAATACCTTCAACCTGGTTATGCTAGGAAAACAAGGCTGGAGGCTCGTGACAAGACCAGAGTCGCTTTGTACATGAGTGTTGAAAGGTAGATACTTTCGTGATTCCGAGTTTATGCAATGTACAAGGAAGAAGAGATCGAGCTTCACATGGCGGGCTATCATGGCTGGGCGAGATGCTCTTGAACCTGGCCTGATTTTTTTTTTTTTTGATAAAGCATACCTGTATTAATACGTAAGGAAAACATACAAATACGAGTAGACAGCCAGGTATACTCTAGAAGGATACAGAAGGGACAGCTGTCCCACCACTTTTGCAGAAAGGCCCCTAGAAAAAACGGAAATTACAGCTAGGTCCCTGGACCCTTCTTCCTCCAGGAGCGCCGGGAACCGAAGACATCGACGACACCCGCCGGCGGCGTCAGCATCACCAGATCCCGCCACCATCACCCATAGCAGGGAGGAACCCATCGCACGAAGGCTTTTAGTTGAGCCGAAGTAGTCACCCGCCCCTAAGAGCGGGATGAGGCCGTCGCCGGTCGCTCGTCGGCCGGGGCAGCGCCCCGGTTTCTCCTTGCCGTAGAACCGACCTCGCCGTCGATGACAACAGCCACCGAGGGACAACCGAGGTCGCTCCACTCCTCCATCTTCCGCAAGTCCCACAGCTCCTTCCGCATCCTTAAACAAAAAGGCCGGCGACCACACCACCTCACCGAGGCCGCGCACCACAGGGGCATCACCAACGGAGCCCCACCTCCACAGACTCGTCGCCGGCGCCGGAGAGGAACGCCTGCGAGGCGAGGAAGAGCCAGGGAGGACCTTATTCCACAAAAGCGCCGCCGCCGCCAACACCTCGACCGCGCCGCCGGGACACAAAACCTAGATCTACTAGGACTACCTCCAACCGGCGGGATACCCGCGGTCTCCACCACCTCGCGAAGCCCAGAGGGCCAACGGAGGCGAGGAAGACCGCCGGACCCGCCGGCGGAGAACGGGGGGCACGCGCTCGCCTCTCTCAACTGTTGGGGAGAGCTTTCGAGAGACCGAGTGAAGCACTCTAGGTATCCGGGTGTTCAACCTGGCCTGATTAGAAGAGTAGGTGATGGTGACCATACCAGAATCTGGGGTGATAGATGGATCCCACAACATTTTAGGCCTTGTTCGGTTGGCATGGAATGATTATACACATGGATTAGTTTCAAGGCATGGATTGAGTGAAACCACATGTATCACTCAAAGCAAGTGAAGAATGAATCCATCGAGTTGGTTTCGTTCCATGAGGTCTAAGTCATGGTTTTATGCTAGCTCTTTGAGTCATGGAATGGACCAATCCATGTTGGGTTTCAAACCAATCCATGCCTAACCGAACGGCCATTCCCAGTTAAATTAGGAGTAGTTCCATGTCCAATCATTCCATGTGGAATATGTCCCATTCCATGCCAAACGAACGAGGCCTTAGTGGGAAACCTATCACGCCAAGGGAGGGCCAAGTAGTATCAAGAGTTTCAGAGCTACTCACTGCTACTGGGTCCTGGAACGAAGAGTTAATCAGGAACTCTTTTGTCGGATTTGATGCGGATGCCATCATGTGAATCCCAGTTAGGCCTTGTTCGGTTGGCATGGAATGATTATACACATGGATTAGTTTCAAGGCATGGATTGAGTGAAACCACATGTGTCACTCAACCAAGTGAAGAATGAATCCATCGATTGGTTTCGTTCCATGAGGTCTAAGTCATGGTTTTATGCTAGCTCGATTTCTGACGGCACACGTACGTACCTGCAAATGTGTAGAGAGATCGATCATCGATGACGACATTGGACCGGGGCTTAGGTTTTCCTTTTCCAGTTAGAAATAGTTGGTATCTGCATGAGCTGTAGTCTGAACATCGCAAATCACCGTATCGGCCATGTCAGCTCTCAACAGCGTACTTGACTACTTGGGCTCACAAACCGCGGCCGCTTTGTGCTCCAAACAAACCGCGGCACACCTGCGCTACAGCAAGCAACAGCTGAAACAGAAAATGTTTCCTTTGGCGATTTGATCTGACGACCTTTACATTGAGTTGGTAGTTCTAATTTTGTATTCATACTTTGTTTTCATGCTGCTTGGTCTAGGCATCCATGCATTTTCTGGAGCACGTAGTTGGTAACCAACTTATACTATTGTCTGCATTTTTAAAAAAAAGTGGAGCAGATAACGCGCGTCCTTTTGGTGATCCACTGTTCCCATTCATTTTGATCAATTTTCAGTTTATCTTAATGGGTAATTAGCATTATAACTAGTCATAACTGATCAGTATGAGAAAACATCACCATAAGTTTAGTGTTACCATCCTGCTATATATGCTGATTTCGTATTTGTGTCTTTTGAATAAGAGAGTTTGCAGACCTCGCCACGCCTTTTATATCATAAAACGATAAAAATATTATATTTTTGAGAGAACAATAAACATATTGTATTATTTTACATGCTCGTTCAAGTAGGGCTCAATTGTCAAAAGATGCAAGATTGTTGAAATTGTAAGCTGATTGTCTCATCATATAGTTCATCCGTAGTCCCATGTCCTTGAAGTAATAACGAATCTCCGTGTCGTCAAATGTCAACTCGTGATGATCTCATTGCCCCAGTTTGACAAGTTTTGTTGCAGGAGACTTGAGAGACAAGTAAAGACTCTATTTGTGACAGAATGATGTGTGTCGCATGATCCTCCCTGAAAACTTTTGGTCCATCTTGATGGACGATTATTACATGTCAGCAATGACATATAACTCGAGAGTATGCATCATCATATGAAAGTACAAAGATCACAAAGCTAGGGGGGGGAAACGATCTGAAGGTTTGGGCTTCGATGGCCTCAGTGATCAAGTTTCATTTTTCTGCTTGACAAGGTTAGAAGAGCTATAAGCATGTTGAAAACATATACGATGCATTCTTTCAAAAATAAATGATGCGTGTACCTCCCTTCTCCCGCAAATTTCCAGCGCTGTATACGAGTGATGCATGATGTATCTTTTTTTAGGAGTGAGAATAGGAGGGAATATCTCCACACTTCATTGTGTAAATTAGAAAATTACGCTGTGAAATAATTGTCATTATGCGTACTACAACAGTGGACTAAATACATGCTGCGAAAATGAGAAAAATATAAATCTACCTGCCTTAATTTCAGAACTATCAGAATTTAATTCCAATATCACCATCAATTGCCATTCTGATGCTCCAAATGTACCATTTTGTAAGATATTTGCTTCATCACATTAGTTTCTGAGCTACACCTAAGACCAAACTTGTGGAGAACTCCTAACGCCTCTTGTGTGTTCTTCTCAGCATTGTAGGCTACAGCAGTTTCATCAGTCCTTATGACTCACTTTCGAACTGATGAATTTCCTTGCGCAACCACAGGAATTGGAACCACTTAACCATATTTTCCAAGCCACTGACCCATCTTTTGCGGCGCAGCAAAATTTTATTCAGTGACTTCGAAGGTCGAGGTCCCAAGATATTTTTGCATCTTGATGTCATCTGCGATGATAATGATACTGGCTAGCTTATGATACGCAAAGCAATCAAGCTAATCCTTGCAATGGAAGGAACTATAGCTAGCTAGCATCACTTGTTAGCTTCCTGATGCAGATAAGCTAAAAAAAGTTCTAAGTTCTGTGATAAGTACGAATTTCCTGAACTTAATGAGACTAACAACTAAATACTAATAAGTCGTGTTGAAAATAATTTGAGACTTCCTATGAATTGCTTGCACTTCTATGGGAATTCTACTCTTCGCATTAAGATCAAATATACTTGTGCCTTTATTTGGAAAAGATCAAACACAAGCAAAAGGTGTGGCCGTGTGGGAACTGAAGAATTGGAAGCTAGTCTACAGCATCGCGTTACTACTATTGGATGGATCGCATTAAAGGATTAATTAGTCTTATGCTATACTGCTAACCTTGCAGAATCGTTCCTCAACTAATCCGACAATTTGCAGAACTGATCATCCAAATAATCCTATGCAGATTCAAACATTAAACAAAACAAGTAAACCAGAAAGACTTTCGTAAAGATATTAATCTGCTTTCATATTCTAGCTCGCCTTATTTCCTAGACAATATAAAGTTTAAATATATCAAACTCCCAGATATCGATCGTGTTTGTGAGTTTACACTGCTTTTGCAAAAGAAAAGACCCCTTCAGAAAATTTTAAAAAATCTTTACTTTCTCACAAAAAGAATCACATTTTTTTTAAAACAATGACCATGTAAAAGCGTATCTGAAATGCAGGCATGAAAACACAGCAGGAAAGAAAAAAACGTGCTTCATAGGAATCACGAAGAAACATCCCATGAAAAGATTTGAGATTGTCTCAAACGTCTGAAGCAATTTGCAAAGAGGTTCAAGCCTACATTTTAAAATCCAAATCATCTAGAAAACTGGACGAAAAGGTATTCTCCATCAGATATTTTGGGAACAGTTCATATACCAAAAGGTCACCGTATGAAACATATTCCTGTAGAACTTTCCTCAAAAAAATATTCCTGTAGAACACAGAAACTGCAAATTTCCTCACAATGGCGGGTGCCTTTGTCTACTTGGTTCTCCGCTTTGCCGGTGTTGCTTTCAGGGTTTGGTGATTGCCACACGAATATCTAGTTTCCGAGCTGGCAACGTACTGTACAGTGGCTGGATGGAATGCCCAATAACAGTCAGCAGCTGCGAAGTGGTCATCAGCACGGATCATAAGATTGATGTAGTCACTGCGATTTCACTAGTACAATTGAGGCCTGCAGTGACGCAGGCCTCAAAATAGTGGTGGCGGGCGCAAGGCCTAGCGCCACTGCTAGCCTCGCGGGCGCAAAGCGGTGGCGGTCGAGATGATGCCAGCGAGGCTACAGTACCTGACCCATCTAGCAGTGGCGGTCGAAACGGCGTCACCAGCGACCGCCACCGTAAACCAAATGCTAGCGGCGGACAGGGTGACGCAACAAGCGTCCGCCACCGAGGTTCTCAATAACAGTGGCGGTCGCATACGTCACCTCGACCGCCACTAAAGAACCAAACAACAGTGGCGGACGGCTGCGTCACCCTGTCCGCCACCTGGACAGGATACCAGTGGCGGTCTCGTGTGACGTCAGCTTGCCCGCCACTGGTAATCGACACTATATAACGCGCGCAGCCTTCTTCCCCGAACAGTATCGGGTTCATCTCGGACTGTATGTCCGTACGGCGGCCGGAAAAAATTGAAAACTAAGGGGGGAAGGTTTTGATCTCGTTTTTTTTCTTAGATTTGATCTAGGAGGTAAATCCTTGCCATCCATTGGAGCCTTTTTGTGTTTAGATGTCTTTTTGAAGGTCAATTTTGAGGATAAAGTTTGCCTAGGGTTTGCAACTTTTTTTACTTGATTCAAGGTGATTTCATTAGATTTTAGGTGGGGATTTAGTAGATCCCATCTAGTTTCTTAAGCCTCCATGTCCTATGTTGTTTTCCCCTTGGGTTTTGTATTCTAATTTTGCACATCAAGTTTTGGATTTCATATGCATGAGAGAGGGGAAATTTATATTTTATTTTGTAATTTTTGTAATATTTCATTGTTATAATATTTTTTATCATTGTAGATGGCGGATCGATCTTGGATGTACGATGGAGGAGGAGGAGATCCGCTAACCTATTTCGAGGAAATCAACAATTTTCTTGTAGCTGCCGAGACTCACGCTGCAAGTCAGAATACAACGGCTATATGCTGCCCTTGTAAGAGATGCAAGAATAATGTACTGTTTGAGGATCGTGAAATCATTCGCGAGCACTTGCTGGACAATGGTTTTGTGGAGCACTACCACATTTGGACCAAACATGGTGAAACATCAGAGAATGCAGAAGCCAACAACGAGCTGGAGAGTGCTGAAGGCAACGATGACCCAGAAAGGGCACAACCCAACAATGAGCGCTATACTGCCGATCAGTGCAACGACGAGGATGATGACATGGTACATGAAACTCGCGAATGTGGAGGCCTAGATGTAGAGGAGTTGTTGCGAAACATGGACCGTGAGGATTTACTCCATCACAGAAATAAAGGCTTCGATAACATGGAGACGTTGCATAAGGCGTCGAGGGAGCTTCTTTATGAGGAGTCGAATGGGTGTGACAAGGAGTGCACGGTATTGGATTCAGTGCTTCGACTCCTCACACTGAAGGCCAGCAACGGGTGGTCAGACGTTAGCTTCAACAACTTGCTGCAACTGTTAGGCAATATGTTGCCGAAACCAAATCATCTGCCCACAAGCACGTACCGTGCAAAGAAACTGTTGTCTCCATTGACATTGGGCATACAAAGAATACACGTTTGCCCGAACCATTGTATCCTGTATCGTAAAGAACACGCAGATAAGGTGAAATGCCCAACTTGTAACGCCAGTCGGTACAAAAAGAATGATGACGACGATGATGAAAGTTTCACCACCAGGAAGAATAAGGGACGGAAGAGAAACAGAGGGAAAAATACAAGTCATGGAGAACAAGATGAGGATGATGACAGAAAAATTCCGGCCCTGGTGATGTGGTACCTACCGGTAGTCGATCGCCTGAAGCGTCTGTTCTCCAACTCTAGAGATGCTAAACTCATGACATGGCATGCCGCTGATGATGGTCGCAAGAAGGATGGGAAGCTTCGTCACCCCGCGGATGCCCGACAGTGGAAAAAGTTTGACGTCGACAACCCTCCATTCTCAAACGATCCGAGGAATGTGAGATTTGGCTTGAGTACTGATGGAATGAATCCTTTTGGTGAAATGAGGAACCCACACAGTACGTGGCCAGTGATTCTATGCGTGTTCAACCTTCCTTCATGGCTGTGCCACAAAAGAAAGTACCTCATGCTGAGTACCCTTATATCGGGGCCAAAACAACCTGGCATTGATATAGACGTGTTCTTGGAACCTTTGATGGAAGACATGCAGAAGCTGTGAGAAGAGGGGGTTCGCATGTGGGATGCCTATCGACAGGAGCACTTCAACCTCAGAGCTATTATTTTCGTTACCATCAATGACAACCCCGCTCGCCTGACCCTAACCGGACAAGTCAAAGGGAAGTCGGCATGCGTTGTTTGTGTGGACCAAACATCGTCAGTGCACCTTCCAAATTTCTGTAAGCTGGTATACATGCGTCACCGAAGGTTCTTACCAAAAAATCACAGATATCGGCGAATGACGAAAGAATTTGATGGTAAAGAAGAGCATGATCCAGCACCAATACATCGCGACGGCAAGTTTGTTTTTGATCTGGTGAAAGGTTACAAGGTTGTTTTTGGCAAGCCAGTTAAGGGGAGAAAGCGGAACAAATCCGATCAGTTTATTCCAAAGAATGCCATATTTAAGAAGCAATCAATTTTCTATAGGTATTTAAACTATTGGAAACAATTGGAAATTGGTCATGCAATCGACCTTATGCACGTCGCAAAGGGTGTCTTCGATAGCACCTCAGGTCTCCTAATGGACACACCAGGAAAGACTAAGGACGGGCTCAGTGCACGCAGAGACTTGCAAAAGCAAGGCATAAAGACAGAGCTTCACCCTCAGGAAAGGCCAAATGGAAAGTTTTACCTTCCACCTGCCAGCTTTAACCTGACTCCCGAGGAGAAAAAAGCATTCTGTAAGTGCCTACGGAGCATCAAGGTACCCACTGGATTCTCAACGAACATAAAGAATCTCGTATCAATGTCTGAGTTAAAGATAAGCGGCTACAACACGCATGATTGCCATATGATGCTTTCTTTGTTCCTCGCCATCGCTGCAAGAGCTATCAAACATCGATATGTGAGGATGGTAATCACACGGATGTGCCACTTTTTCAACGCTGTTTCCAAGAAGGCCATCGACATTGATGAATTGGAGAAAGTACGTAAACAGATGAGAGAGACTATGTGCCAACTCGAGATGTGCTTCCCCCTAACCTTTTTTGATACGATGGAGCACTACATGATCCACATTGCAGATCAGATACTTGTTCTTGGGCCATCTTACCTTCACTATATGTACCCGTTTGAGCGTTACATGTACATTATGAAGAACTATGTGCGCAATCCAAAATGCCCTGAAGGGTCCATGATAGAGGGGTACACAACGGAAGAGGTTTTGGAGTGCTACAATGATTTCATGAAAGATGGGAAACCAATAGGTGTTCCGCGGCCACGGCACGAGGGAAGGCTCACTGGTAAAGGAACTAAAGGAAGGAAAACCTTCAATGATCAAAGTTTTGAAAGAGTTCGAGAAGCACATTACAGCATCCTGCATCAGTTAGAGGTTGCCACACCATACGTTGAAAAACACTTGCTACAACTTCGTAAACAAAATCATGACATGTCTGAGGATTTGATCATGAAAGAGCACAAGTGCACTTTTACTGCATGGTTGAAGGACCAAGACGTACCCATTGGTGAAACACCACAAGAAAAGACAATGCATCTGCTGGCGGATGGTCCACTAAGTCTTGTGACATCATGGCAAACTTTTGACATCAATGGGTTCACATTCTACACCAAAGCAAAGGACAATAAGAGCCAGTGCCAGAACAGTGGTGTAAGAGTCTGTGCAGAAGACAGTGAGGGAAACAAAAATATGTATTACGGATACATTGAAGAGATTTGGGAACTCAGCTATGGAATGTCTTTACAAATCCCTATATTCAAGTGCATATGGGTTAAGCACCCACAAGGGATACAGGTCGATGATACCGGTATGACAATCGTTGACTTCAACATTCTTGGTCACAAGGATGAACCTTGGATACTCCCTCAAAATGTCGCACAGGTGTGGTATGCCTCTGACCCTGTCACAAAGAAGTCGATTGTTGTCTCAGGAAAACAAATAATCATCGGAGTCGAGAATGCGACGGATGAAGAAGAATACAATCAGTTTGATGAGGTGCCCTTCTTTACAGATACAACCCGGATAAATATAGTCGAAACAAATCTCGACTATTCATCCGTGGTGCCCTACCTCCGCACCGACTCCAAGGGAAAAGTAGTTCAAGGCTAAATATTGATGTCAATGTTTCAGATGTAATTTATTTTCATTAATGTTGTAATATATATGCTACTTACGAGAGACGCCCTTCAATTTATGTATTTATTATCATCTTCATTCAATCATTGCAATGAATTGAATTTGAAATTTGAAATTAGTGAATTTATGTATTTATTATCATCTTCATTCAATCAATTAGTGAATTTGAAATTATTGCTAAATATTAACAAAACAAAAATAATAAAATCATTTAGTACATTTGTAGTAACATAGGAAGTGAAATAAACATAATATAACCATTTTTTGTTTTATAAAATTATTGAGTATGTTTGTAATAATAATATAGGAAGTGAAAATATTTTTTTGAAATGCAAATCGCTTAATATATAGTCAAAATATTTTTTTCAATGCAAATTACCGAATATATAGTCATAATATAGGAAGTGAAAATATTTTTTTTAAATGCAAATCGCTTAATATATAAGTGAAAATATTTTTTTAATGCAAATCGCTTAATATATAGTCAAAATATTTGTCATAATATAGGAAGTGAAAAAATAAGCATTTATGTTACGAATATTATTAAATATATTTGAAATAATAAAGAAAGTGAAAAGAAAAATAATAAAACCTTTTTCTTTAAAAAAATGTGGGCAGGAATCGAACCCGCCACCTGTAGCTCACCACTCGGCTGCCTTACCAACCGAAACATAGAGACTTCAGTGATAACAATGCGTTTGATTTTTGAAATAGTGAAGGGAAACTCCAGTGGCGGGCGGTTCTGGTGTCACTCCGTCCGCCACCGAGTTGGATGACGTCATCCTCGACCGCCACTGAGTTCGTTTCTAGTGGCGGTCGCCTTCTCGTCACTTGCGCCCGCCACTGGTACGCACACACATATATAAGCTGCCCGGCGCCGCCGCGAAACCCTAAACCCGGAGGATTTTCGCGCGACGCCGTGAGGCTGCCAAAATTTCTCCTCGCCGCCGCCCTCGCCACCTCGCCGCCGCCCTCTCCTCGCCGCCGCCCTCGCCACCTCGCCGCCGCCCTCTCCTCGCCGCCGCCCTCGCCACCTCGCCGCCGCCCTCGTCGCCCCGCCCTCTTCCCGGCGCCTTCCTCGCCCCTGCCCTCCTCCCCGCCTCCCTCCTCCTCGCCGCCACCCTCTCCTCGCCGCTGCCCTCGTCGCCGCCGCCCTCTCCCCGCCGCCCTCCTCGCCCCTGCCCTCCTCCCCGCCTCCGTCCTCCTCGCCGACGCCCCCTCCTCGCCGCCGCTGGATCTCGTCCCCGAGCGCCGTCCCGAGCACGCTGTCCCCGAACTCGCCGTCGTCGACCTCGCCGTCCCCGACCTCGCTGTCGTCGACCTCGCCGTCCCCGACGTCGCCGCTGGATCTATTCCCCGAGCGCCGTCCCCGAGCACGCCGTCCCCGAACTCGCCGTCGTCGACCTCGCCGTCCCCGACCTCGCCGTCCCCTGTCCCCTCACCTTGCGCCACCGTCCTCGAGCTCGTGAGCATCTTCTCCAGCAGGTGCGCGCCCCTCCCTCTCCCTCTCCCTCTTCCTGTCCACGTGGCTGGAGATGTTCAGTGGGTGGCTGGAGATGTTCCTCTGATGCAAACGTGCTGAGCTGAAGCAGCTGTTGTTCATGGCAATGTGATGGTCGATATGGATTGTTGCTACTCCCTGTTAAGGACAAAGTGTTAGATGAAATGGATTGTTGGTCGAAATGGATTGTTGCCGAGCAGCTACTATTGGTACTGCTGCGGGATGTTAGTTTATATCATTTTTTTTTTGCTGAACTGCTGCTGTCCTGTTTGGATTATGCACCATGATCTGGATTAGAAAACTTGATGATGATTAGTACAAGCTGAGATCAATGGTTAGATAAGTGCAAACTTGGTTTTGCCTGAATTTCATTAGTTTTTTTTATTAGTTTTTTTATGCTTGAGGATGATGCCCTTTCATTAGTTTTTTTTTATGCATACTCTAGTAATGCTGCTGCCTGGGTACTTTCCACATGAGATTTTGCCTGAATTTACTCACCTACCTTCTGACTCTGAATCCTGGAGATGCTTTATTCGAGATAGTGGTGACAGTATATAAATTGTTCATTGCGTTCATTTTTTTTTCCTGATATACGTAATCAAATGTATGACAAAAACTTGTCTTCTTCATTTGCTTCGGTCTGGATTTACCATGCATGATTCTGTCAAAATGGCTTTGAGGAGACATTCAAGAATAAGAGTTCGAGACATTAACTTAGCCAAACCAAGTTTGCAGTTTGATGTTGATCCATTTTTGTATATGACTGCTAAGTCCTATATGCTGCCATGATGTTGATCCATTTTTGTTGTTGACTGCTAAGTCCTATATGCTGCCATGATGTTGATCCATTTTTGTTGTTGACTGCTAACTCCTATATGCTGCCATGATGTTGATCCATTTTTGTTGTTGACTGCTAAGTCCTATATGCTGCCATGATGTTGATCTATTTTTGTTGACTGCTAAGTCCTATATGCTGCCATGATGTTGACCCATTTTTGTTGTTGACTGCTAAGTCCTATATGCTGCCATGATGTTGATCCATTTTTGTTGTTGACTGCTAAGTCCTATATGCTGCCAGTGTGAAGAATATACCCTTTCCATTTTTGTTTGCTGCCATGATGTTGATCCATTTTTGTATATGACTGCTAAGTCCTATATGCTAATATGTATATACCGCAGTAGTAATGCTGCATATTTATCTCCTGCAGTTAGTTCTACTTGGCTGCTTCAGTTGGCTGCAGATTTTGGTGTTACATTTTTGTTGCATAAATTAACATGGCCGATGATGCTTTTTTTAATTGCTTCGATGAAGCTTGTTTTCTTGGTTCTGAGCAGTAGTACAAGGGTCGATGAAGCTTATATTCTTATTGTTTCTGAGAAGTAGCAAAATCGATGTGACACAACCGCCACTAGAGCCTATCTTTTTGTACTATTACTTCACTTTGACTGATTTACATGTGGCTCATTGTCATTGCCCGCCACTGCATGCTCGCATTCTTGTCCTCTTTCCCCTTTCTTTCCTCAGTCACCGATATTTGTGCTACTGCCGTGATGGTCTATTTACCTTATTATGCCGAGAGTTTTGTACTACTGCGATGAAGTTCTTTTGAGGTTTATATGCTGAGGCCATTGCTCGATGATGAGTGTGGACTAAGCGAGACGAGTGGGGAAACGTGGACCATATCCTACGATATTGGATACGTGTTGCCACTCGAGTCAAGGAACTTAGAGCGTTGGATGGCCGTTAATTCGGCAACCCGCACTGAGAGCTAATTTTACATTCCTTTTCGGCAAATGATGAAATAGGATAGCCATTGGTAGACTTCCCAGAGTCGACGTGTCGTGTTGGTGTCAAGACGCGCGACTCTGGGAAGTCTACCCATTGCATAATGATAATGCTATCCTCATTCTGATGCCGACATTTTTTTTGCTAAGTCATGAACATCTATGCTAGAAGGTGGGTTAAAACATAGTCAAGCATGGAAAACCTAATATTTTTGTGGTTAAAACACAGTAATGGAAGAAGGGAACAGAGAGGACCCCGTCAGGAGCCAGTTACTAGGTGATGAGATTCCTAGTGATGACTCGGAAGATGCTCGATCGTCATCTCCCGAATGTGAGGAACCATCCGATCCTTATCCTCCGTGTGCTAAAAGGCAGCGCGCGGAGGGATCCGTCGACCCCGACTACAATCCGAATGATGAGGTATCGGGTAGTCGACATGTAGTATGAAATAAGTTAATTGTCTGGTTCAATATACTTAAGATGTGCCTTTTCGTAGATCCTTCCACCACGGCGAAGTAAGCGAAGTAAGCGACGACGGTTGTTCGCTGATGAATCGACTGCCATAGTGCCGATTGCCGCTCCCGAGTCTTCCTCTGAAATGAAGGAACGTAAAAAAGGAAAAAGGAAGCGGAACAAGCTGAGCGCTGGCATCCATAGAGTAGAGAAGATCAGCAAAGATGGGTCGCCAATTGAGCCGAAGGGAATATTGGCGAATTGGCGCAATGATTGTGGGGTTTATGTCAGGGAGAAAGGAAAGATCACCTGGGACAACTGGAAGAAGGTGTCTGACAAAGAGAAAGAGCGGTTGTGGAAGTTCATCAGCGAGAAATACATTTTCCCAGCCGACTGCCTCGAAGCTGGCAAGGCCGCTACTCTGAAGACCATGGCAAAGTGTCTTCGTACGTTTAGGTACAACCTGGACAAGTGGTACATAAAGTCTGGTGAAACCCCGTTCGAGCAATTTGGTTTCATCATACCAGACGATTGGAACACCTTTGTCTCGCAGAGGAGCTCAGATGAGTTCAAATCAATAAGCAAAATTTATGCGGCTTTGAATAGAAAGAACGTGCACCACCATAATCTAGGCCCTGGTGGTTACAAGTCCAAGATCCCAATATGGACGAAGCAAGAAGAAGAAGACCGCCAAGCCGGAGAGAAAGCCAGCTTAGTTCGTGCTCCTTACGGACTCGATACTGGCTCTTTGCACGTCTGAAGAAACTTGGTAACGGGCAGTTGGTCCCAAAAAACTCCTTGGTTAGTGGCGTGGTGGATAGAGCCAAGGCCTTCGCTGCGGCGCAGAAGGCAAAGAAGTTGAAGGGAAGGAGAAGGATCAAGAGCTTACTGTTGCCCTTGGGACCAAGGAACATCGTGGCCGAACAAGAGGTTTCTCTTCGACGGCGCGGTGTATTGTTGAGCCCGATGACAATCGCCCTGTGGAAGAACAGTCTTTCGAGGAATTCCGAAGGAACCTCTTCAGGTTTATGAAGGAAAACCCACAGTTCTCCCAACCAATGCGTGTCCCAGAAATAAATCTGAGTACCGAAAGCCCGCAACAGACTGTTAGTCAGACCCAACCGAGAGCTCCTAGCAGCGTTGGCTCCACGCCGATCGACACTCAGAGGTATCCTGTGGACGATATCAAGGAGGCTACACCGTGCTCACTGATGGTGACAATGGAGAGGAAAGGGAAGACTCGCCAATTCAAGGTTGCAGAAGGCACCGCATACCCTGGCCGCGAACTGAACGCCGTTGAAATGCCGAAAGAGTGTGCCAGGGTGTTTGTTAGCCAGGCGATAGACGACAAGTTTCTCAAAGAGGAGCTTGACTACCCAGATGAGAAAGAGGGGATTGAGACCCTCCAAGATGCCGTGAGCAATTTCGTTGCATGGCACAAGAGGGACATCGTGATACACACAGTGTCTTTGGCTCCAGCTGCAGACACAGCGGCGGCTCCGGTTCAAGACTCACCGGCTCCGGCTGCAGACTCAGCGGCTCATTTTGATGAGGTTGGGGCACATGTACACATTGAAGCTTCCCCTCAGTCGCCTCTACCTCCTCCGGCCCATGATGAAGATGGTACTCGCGCTCGTTCGCCTCCTACGTCACCGATAAAGGACAAGGAGGCCGAGGGTACCAAGACATCCCGTGCTCCTACGCCTCCTACGTCATCGATAAAGGACAAGGAGGCCGAGGGTACCAAGACATCCCGTGCTCCTACGCCTCCTACATCACCGATAAAGGACAAGGAGGCCGAGGGTACCAAGACATCGCGTGCTCCTACGCCTCCTACGTCACCGACAAAGGACAAGGAGGCTCAGGGTGGCTTGAAATCGCGAACTAAGGAGAAGGAGCCCTATGATGCTAAAGGGATCGTCAAAGGCAAGCCTTTTTCCCCACTTATCCCTACGATGATAAGAGAACGATCAGATCCTAAACAAATAGTTGATTCTGCTGCTTGTGCAGCTTTCTATGCGAGTCTGGGCAACATTGGCAAGAAGAAACCAACGGTGGAGCCTAAGGTGGTACGAACAATGAAGCCTGGTGTCCCAGAAGGGTCTTGGGATTACGAACAAGATGATTTTCCTCAATACTCGCATGGCATGCCACTCGTTCCAAGGAGCTTTCTCGTTACACAGTGTGACTGGGTAATGCAGAGATTTCATGAGTGGTACATTCAGGCGTGTGCGCAGGGCATTGAGAACATCCCGTGTGTGGTCCCTGGGAAGAAGATTTTCAACTCCATGGATTTCGAAATGACCGTGCCTTTTGAGGATATCCATCACATCTTTCGTCTCCAGGCGATCGACGCGACAATGATAATTCTTTGGTGCATGTAAGTGATTTCAATCTTTGCATCCTCTAACTACATGATTAATAAGCATTACTAATGCATTTTTTTTGTTTAGGATTTGTTGCCACTATGATCAAAAGCAATATGGGTTCCTACACCCACATCTGATATCCGAATCACACCTAACCCCCAAGATTGACGACAAGGCGCCTCAATATGCGGGCATGTCTCGTAAAGAGCGGGCGAATATAGTTGAGTTGATGACCGATAATGTGAGGACGGCAACCGCGACCTACATTGGAAATTGCATGCTCAAGTGGCAAGACAGAGAGTGCATCATGGCCCCTTATAACTTTGGGTAAGTCTCTCACACGTATTTTTCCTCCTAACAATTGATAGCTAACCTTGGACACTAACATGGATCATTCTTCATCTAGGAACCACTGGATCTGTATCTTGATATATCCTAAGATCGGAAGGGCTTGGGTATTTGACTCCCTCGATGTTGACGTGAAAAAATACAAGATGTTCTGCAAAATCATCGAGAAGTAAGAACTCATTGATGTTCTATTCTCAATAATCATTCATTACATTCATACATCGTTTACTTCTGTAACAGAGGATATAGGTATTATGTTCGTAATAATGGCCCCCACGATCCCGCGCGGACACATAGATTGGGTTGGAGGTGGAACTACCCGATACAGTGCATATAGCTTATGCTCTCATTTGTAAACTATTGACTAATAACGTTTGCATTTGCTTACTCAGTGTCGAAAACAGCCTCCGGGCACCGTGCACTGTGGCTACCACGTCATGGAATGGCTGTCCATGGGCGTTCATAACAAGTTCCTTGGCTTGCCCCGTGAAGATCCTACAAAACATGTAAGTACTAGTTGCATATATTTACAATAATTGTTTTCATTTACGCAATTTTAATGTGTCTTTCGTTGTGTGTGCAGGACACTCAGAAAAAAGGGACAAGTGGATTTAGCGACGAACAACTTTATGGCTTCACATCCAAGATATTGCGCTTCATCATGCATCATCTTATCCATCCCGAAAGCTTATATTTCAATCCAAAGGGTGAGTTGGCACAAAAACCAGAACTATGTTGCTGGACTGGACAGGCAGCTGTAAGTCACCAACAAACTTTGATTGAGAAGAACTGGAAGGATGACATTGACTCTCATAGGAACAAAGTTGACTATAGTTGGCCGTATGAGGATGTTAATGTAGATCCTTAGGTTGTGGACATATGAACACTTGTGCGGTTTTGTATATTTATTTTGCTACATGGATGAACACTTGTATCTTGTTGGAACATGGTATTTTGTGATTATTATCGAATTGTATTGTTGTATATTTGTTCTATGATGGATATGTGATCTGTGATGATGATTTGTGATGGATATTTGAAATGTATGTGGTTTTGCGTTTTAAATCCTGGGTAAATTCGAAATTTAGCATGATTATTAAATCTGAAATAAGACAGTAGTGGCGGGCACAGTGACGTCACCCGATGATACAAGCAGCAGTGGCGGAAACACATGACGTCATGACAACCCGCCACCGCTGGCTCGACAGCAGTGGCGGTCGGCTTTGCGTCAAGTCATCCGCCACTGCTGCTCTTATTAATGGTGGCGGTCGCGGTGGCGTCATCTTGTGCGCCACTGCTGTTTCTCCAGCGGTGGCGGTCGGGATGACGCTGCCGTCCGCCACCGATACTCTTTTTGGTGGCGGGCGAGAGCGACCGCCACCGCTCTCGAAACCTAGCAGTGGCGGAAGCGTAGTGGCGCACGCTGCGACCGCCACTGCTAGGGCAAAAGGCCCGCCACCGCAGGCCTCAATTGTACTAGTGTTTGTCAGTGGTACTGAAGCAAGTCAGTTACTATGCAAGAGAAAAACCATCGCCTCTTGTCGACCGATCTCCGACGTCCGCCTAGCTAATCCATGGGCATCACGATCTCGCTAGTTAGCTATCCACCCTATGCAGTAACAAGTTCAAAGATGCCGATTCGCAAGAGCACCTCAAATTGCAATCAAATGCGAAATAGTATCCAATTACGTAATTCCGATCCATCTCGGAAGAACGTCGACCCATGACCACGTCGCTCAAGCAAGCAAGCATGCATGCACCTTGAAAAGTCAAAACCCCGGAACAGCGCCTTACAACTACGAGGACCTACACACAGCTGGCGAGCCTGGAGCTAAGCTCTGCTTGATAGACTCTCAACTTGGATTTATCCAATTCTTACACAGACGACAAAACAGTGGCAAACGCCCGGGTAGCCCCGCCGACCTCGTCCAGGAACCGCATCATCAGGTCAGGTCGTCGTCTCGAGTCGAAATCTCAATCAGTTGGAGCTAGCTAGCGTAGCTAGAGTGCAAATTCAGAGGCCCCGCCATATATCACCGTCACGTAGTTATTAGTAGCAGGCCAGACCAGGGCAACTCGTGGGTCGTGGCCGCCGTCGCGTCATCAGCTTCTCATTTCCCACGTTTTTGGTTCTTCGCATGCTGTAAAAATACAGTTAGCGTGCAGGGCGGCTCAAGTGTTCTTGTCATCGGTCGTGACTGACAATAAGTAATAACTGATAGATATGGCGTCCCTATAATTTGAGCTGCGCGCTCGCGACCGCTGCACCTGCCGGAGGCCCGGACAGGGAACGGTCCGCGTGGTCATCGAAGCACGGCCGGCCATTTCCGGCACGTTTTTTCGCGGCGCGTCGAGCGGCTAACCCCACCGCCTGGATGCGTGCTCGGGACATATCAAGGGGAACGGATCACTCGATCGCTGGATCAGGGCGGCGTGCTTTCCTGTCTCGAGCCGACGGATCAATCCAGATTAATTGCCAGTCCACGCGACGACCCGCATGATTGCCAATTTGCCAGTTAATTACTAGATCGCGATGAATCCAGCGAGCAGCGTGAGTGCGTGCGCGCAGGACCCGAGAGAATGGACATGCCCGGCTGGCTGGCCGGCGGCTGCTGGTCGCCTCGGGCCTCCGGAAATTCCATTCCCTCTGTCGTCGCTTTGTTTAGTCTTTTTGAGAACCGACATTTTCTTGTGTCGACGAATAATACTTGGTTAAAATCGCGGGCGGTCGTGGAGGAGCATACGTCAATGGTGGCTAATCCCACTTTATAAAGCGCCTAGCTTGATATGCGAGGATTTAGGGGTTTATTACAAATTCTTGTGATAGCGACGTTGGGATTGTGGAGCCTTGAGCTAGGGCCGCCTACCCGTAATGTACATCTGGAATTATGGAGATTTAGTTTTTTTTCCTCTTTTTTCAGTTGCACACTGTTAGTGGATTTTATAAGCTTGGAAAAAAATGAAGTGGGAAACAGGACCCAGGAAAGAGAAAAGAAGATTAAAGCTCGACAGGTGATAGTGAGTACTGGGTGTTCCGGGCTAACTTTCTGGAGCAGACAGGTTTCATTTTTTTTGAAGGAAGGAGACAGGTTTCATTGCTTGGTAAACCGGTACAGATAAAAACTTTGTACAGAGTCCAATCGAAGATACAGACTCTTTAACTTCAGGACGCTTATCACCATCCTGCAGAAATACTAGTTTGGAAGGGCAAACAAAATGTCGAAGAAAGGTTTCGTTTCGTTCCGTAGAAAAGAATGCGGATTCTGAAGTCTTCAACTACTTCTCAAAGGAAAACAAGGCGCCAAACTGCCAAGGATCGAGGCACCGTTTCGCTCCGTAGAATAAAATGAGAAGTTCACTTACGAGAAAAAGGTTGATGCACAGTACTTTAGAGCATAGAGAGCTCGAGCTGTGACACATCACTAACAGAATTTTCAACATTGATTGTTTCGTCACGCTGCGTACGTGGAGAGGACCACAAACGTTGAGATAGCTCTGCGCACAAATCAGTCGAGAATGCTCCTCCCGTCGCCGTCATGTTAATTTCTTGCCCCGTAAGAACAAAGCTCACCGTCAGTTGCTTCGCCACGTCTTCGACAAGTTTTCCCTCGCGTCAGATAAGCGATCAGGATTCCGAAGCACCCGGTCAACCAAATCTTCCTGTCCAAGAATGGCGCCGGTTGGAACCAGAATAATCTGTGAGCACCGCAACATTCTTT